>PVIH01003751.1:0-124989 GCA_004025045.1 Sigmodon hispidus
ATAATATTGTAACTTGCCCATATCCACCACTGGATTTTGGTCAAAAACCTTACTGTGTCTTCTCATTAGAAATGCTTGGGAGCACAGGAGAGTGTACAGTGACCTACTAAGAGCTATGTTAGCTGCCGTTGTATTTCCACCATAAAGTATTGACTTTGCAACACAGTGAGAAACAAATAAAATGTTCATCCTTTGTTCAAAAAAAAAATTAATAAAAAAAAAATTAATAAAAAAAAATTAATAAAAAAAAAGCTAAATATAACATATTCTTACCATATGACCCAGTAATTGATCTCTTTTATATTTACCCAAATGAATTATGCGGACCCAAAAACTTATGTACACACCCCCACGCCCCAACCCCCCCACAGTGTGATGAGTGTTTCTAGCATTCTAGCAACATTTTCTCTATGTTCCAAAACTTAGACTCAACCAAGATGTCCTTCAAGTGTTTAACTGATAAATAATCTGCAGCACATTCAGCATTTTAAAAAAAATGAGCTATCACAAGCCAAGAAGACTTAGGGAGCCTTCAAAGTGCAGTGCCAAGTAGAGGAGGCCAAGATGGACAGACTACATGCCGAGTGGCCAACTACACAACACCCAGGAGAAGGAAAAGCTGTGAGGTGGGTACAGATGTCAGTGATTTGCATAGGTTACTGGGGTTAGGTGGGTGGAATTAATAGAGAGAGCACAAAGAATTTTAAACTCAGAAAACTGTGACTTCTACCCAGTTCCACTGTGAACCCCAACATGTACTAAAACACAAAGACTACTTTCAGGAGATGGAAACACCAGATACCTTCTTTTTATTACAAGGTTGTCACAGGGTCCATTTGGAGCCAGAGACACAGTGACATACATCACTCTGAATGCTCTAACTGGGCCCGTGTCACTTTTGGACAGCTTTTTAGAAAGATCTGAATTTTAAATCATCATTAAATAATCTTCTGTTTCATCCTCAAGTGCTTGCCAATTGTGACAGATGTGCTCCATTTTCCATTTTTAGGACCTCACTGACCACCTAATAGTTATTATTTATTTATTGGCACAGTCTAACTAGGAGGCGCTGTCTGGCCTGGGACTCTCCTTGCAATTTGGATGGCATGAAGTTTATGGGAATCCTCTTGCCTCCCACCTCAAGAGATGGTGTGAGCCACACACTCAGCTTATGCATGCCCCCTCCGACGTCCTTCCGTTCTCCTTAGGTTGTTGCTATCCAGCTCTAAAGCGCAGGAGGCTGCTCTGACATTACAGGAAACTCCTCTTTGCTGGGTGCTCTTACTTTTACTTCTCTTCATATCAAGAGCTCCTACTTCATAAGCTACTCTGAGCCTTTCCTAATACCACATCTTATTAACAGGGCCACGGAAGACATAGGTGCTTTACAGACAATGTAGACTGGCACTCTTGTTGAGAAAGGTCATTCTCTCACAGGGAAATAAAGGCATAGTTTACATCACTGGGAAGTAAGAATTATCAAATTATAGACTTAGAAGAAGCCTCAGAAATCTACTCATCTAGTGTGAACACCCCACAGACAAAGAAACTAGAAAGGTATACAGCTAATTAGTGGCAAATCTATAACTAGAAATCCATAGAGGAAGGTAGGGAGTGGCTCAGGGATAGAGCACTTGCCTAATATGTAAAAGGCTCTAGGTTCTGTTCCCAGCATGAAAAAAAATTCACAAAATATTTGCCTATTCTGATCCAGTGTTTTTATATCATCAGCACAGCACAAGCTTAAGAGAGCTTTATCTGTCATGAAAGTTCATTTGATCAGCATTGCAATGCTGTAAGAGATCAGACTGTACTCTTAAATAAGTAATGTTTTCAACTGAATTTCTACATTTTCAGTCACTGCTTACCTTAGATATGGTGGAAATTTAGCTCCTTCAAATCGTCCAAAATCTGGCCAATGAGATGGCTCAGCAGGCAAAGCCTTTGCCTAAAATCCTTTTAAACTGAGCTCCATCCCCAAACCATGTAATGATGCAAAGAGAACACTGTTTCCACAAAAGTCCTCTGACATCCACATGTGCATAGCTCCATATAGCTCACACATACAAATAATGATAAATTAACTTCTAAAAAAATTATCAGAATCATTCAGTTATAGGAATACACTTATTATTGTGCCTTTTGTGGGAGAGGCACTAAGTTGGTCTATGTAATAGCCCAGGCTAGCCTCAAGTTCCTGATCCTTCTGCTTTGGCTTCCTGAATGCTGGGGTTATAACAAAAAATTCAAACAAAAAATTCTAAATCCATGCTAGGTATCAAAACCAAGGAACTGCAGTTCGCCAAGACTCTCCTAGCCCCCAACAAACTCAAGATCTAATGAGTTAAAGTTCCCATAATGAAACATATAGACTGTTCTGGGGACCAGTTCCCAGAGAAGCACATCCCACCTGCAACGGGGAGGTGTGAGGGCCCCAGGGAAGAAGCATCATGTGAGCTGCTTTCTGAGGGACGAGGAAGATTCCACCAGGGAGGACGTGAAGGTGGCGGACATTCCAGGCAGAGCACAGAACATGAGCAAAGCAGAGAGGCATGAGAGCCCCGGCTATTTTTGGAGAATAGCGATTAGATTGGAGAGGCTGAAAGGTGGGGTAAAGGAAGGGCTGAGGAGAAGGGGGAAAGCTGGTTCTGCGTAAGATGCAGAACCTTAAATGTCTGAACATGACCTCATAGCAGTGGGTGACTAGCAGAGACCTTCTAGCTCAAGGCTGGCTACCATAGTCAGGTCTGTGTCAAATGACTGGTGAATGTGCCAGATCAGAGAGGTAGGGAAGCTTAGCTAGGGCTTCTAGAAAAATCTAGCAAGACATCTGGATAAGGACAAGAAGAAGAACCACAGGGAGAGAAAGAAGGGATGGATTCAAAAGGCGCTGAACATCTTGTTGACACAGGTGACCAGTGAGCATTCATTATTCAATCCACTGAAATAGAGTCTCACAGACTGAATGGTGTTCACTTGACTGGCCCTGGTCAGTTTGCTGACTGGTGACAGCTTCTTCAGGGGCTGCATTGCTCAGTCTCTTAGGGGTTCCAATATAAAATCAACCTCTCCTGACTCCGAAGGGCTAATTATATAAAGCCTTGCTAATCTCTCAATGTAAGATGAGGTTGAGTTTGTACTTTATCTGCAGGCATCAGTCCTTGCTCACATCTCTCTAATACCACTGTAGTGAAAACTTTCATGGAGCCATGGCCTTTGGTATGGAGGACAGGTCCAAGCCTTGACTTCCCAGTTACTAGCAGGATAACTGAGCATCTCAAGCCAGCTTCTTCATCTGTAGGAAGGGGGTCATTGCACCCATCTTCTCCCTCTGCTTCAGAGACAGAAAAACGAAGACAGAAGTACAGAGACAGAATGCTCGCAGGCTGAGGAGTATTATATAAGAACACTATTGTCACTGAAGTAACCAATTAAAAATGCCCAGATAATGTAAAAAAATTGAGCTATTTGCTTTTTCCAGTCTTGGCTCCTTTCAGTTACCCAGCTTAGGTAGAAACAACCATTGTGACACACCCAGGTGCCCATCTGTCTCTTTCTGTCCCTTCACAGACAGGACACAGGGCCAGGATCAACTTCTGACAGGCAGGTTAGAGTTAATTCTCTTTCTGAAATAAGAACCAGAGACAAATGTCAGGACCACTGGTGCATAGAAATAGGAAAAAAGCCCTAGTTACCAAGAATGTGGCCGACATTGAATACATCAGGGCCCAATTATGTTTCTTTTCAGAGGAGTTTGGATGAGCAGATGGAAGCAAAGATTTCTAGGCTACAGATTCTTTTTAAAAAAATATTCCTTCTTCTGTGTGACACAGTACAGAGCAGTGATTTCTAAAGTCAGGAATGGTGAGCGGCAACCAGGGAAACGTGAGATAATGGAGTAAAAGAAAGAGAATTAGAGTTTTCATTATATTTTTTCCTTTTCAGTGCAGTTTAATGTGCTTGATAATATTCATACTCTAGGAATGTGATAATGAGTTATATATGCATAATATATATGTAAATATGAGTGTATACTATGGTATATTGCTCAAAAATATTTGCTGAATGAACCATGACCTAAGGACCATTGTGTAAAGGGTTTGGGAGTTAGATCTGCATTTGAATGTCTTGTCCTTTTGTGACTTGTGTGACCCAGTGACTTGCTAGGCATTAGCTACTGCAGGGGAGGGGGATATGTGGGTTCTCAGCCTATGGCTGCCTGACTCACATGTGTGTTAGAAGACCATCTGTTTTAAGGAGTTGCATCTGCTCTCACTAATACAATGAGAGGACTAATAATACCTTCTTGGCAACGTTATTATGAGGAATAAATAAAGACCTTAGAACATATGCTCTTTACTTTCTGGTTTCAAGTAAAAAGGAATTGTTTAAGGTGAGTGTCCTAGATGGTCTTGTCCTCTCTCTGATCTGCTGCCCATCAAAGCCCATCTCTTGATGGTTTACTTTCTTATGTTGGCTCTCAGGAATGATGCTGTAGAGCAATGGGCTCAGATCTTAGCATTGCCATTTATTTGCTACTGTTGTCCAGGTGTCCTGCTTTATATCCCAGGCATGTTGCATATTCCTTTTCTTTTAATAGCATCCCAAACAGGACATGGACACTTCTGCATTTTTCACACAGAAACATTTTACAGCAAGGCATCCCAGTAGCGCTTTCTATAGTGATAGGCCTTTCCCACCTACTATATATTCTGTGTAGGTACTGGGCACATGACCATTACACATCTGCAATGACTAAGAAATCACATCTTAATCAATTATAAACCATTTCAATCCAAGTAGCCAAATGTGGATCTTGGCTTCATGGTTGAAGAGCAAATAGTGCCAGAAGATAAAGGGACTCCAGGAAAAGTTGTAATGGGGGGCGGCGCAGGGAGGCTATTAATAGTGAAGAACCGAGAGGGTTGATAAGCAGGTAAGGAAGTCTAAAGAAATACAGAGAATAGAAGTTGTGGATTGATGGAAAAAGGGGACCCAAGCATATGGAGAAGCCCTGTGATGAGGTGGGGGCTGCACTGGGGAGGCTCTAAATGAAATCAATAAAAATATGTGCAAGAGACTCTGAGAGCCAGCATGATAACGAGCAAGGAAACAGACCCAGGGCCAGTGTGGCTCAAGTCCATAGTGTCAAGAAGCCTAGAGTAGCAGAGCAGTGCTAGTGCATGCCTTTAATTTCAGCACTCAGGAGATGGAAGCAGGCAGAAATTTGCAAGTTCAAGGCCAACATGGTCTCTAGAGCAAGTTCCAGGACAGCCAGAGCTGATTCACAGCGAAGCCCTGTCTCGAAAAACCAAACAAACTGTTGTAAACGGTTCTGGCCCAGACTTTCCAGGCCTGGACCAGTGATTTAGTCCCACTCTCAGCCCTACTTAGCCTCAAATAATCACACACAGGCCTAAATTGCTTTTATGTTGATTGATCTAGGGCCCAGGCATGTAGTTTGCTAACTCCTTCAGCTGAACTAACCCATCTTGCTCATCTGCACAGCTTGGTACCTTTTCTCACAGCAGCATTTCAGCTTCTTTCCCTTGCATCTGCTGCGTCTCCTCATTGTGTCTGTGGTGGCTCTATCTGGAGGCTCTGTCTGGCATCTGTGTCTGCTCTGAGAAGTTTCTGAGTTTACTTAGCCTGGTAGTCCCGCCCATACTTCCTGTTTGCCTTTGGCCAATCAGCTTTTTATTAAACTCATAGGCAGGACAAATATTTACATTACCAGCATAATCCCACTACAACATGCTAATGAAGAGGAATAATAATAATAATAATAATAATAAGTAGCGGCAGCTGCCTGGAGAGATTCCCAGAGACCCAGTGGCCTTGAGGTGGGTTGGAAACTCCCACCCCAGCCCAGGAGAATACAGCACAACACTGTTCAGCATGATCCATCCCTGGATCACAACTGAAGGGAAATTCCTTCAATTGAAAATGCTATCTACCAGGAGGTGAACAGACAGCAATTCTCATAATTATAAACAGACAACCAAGAATCCTGAACACATTATATTCTATCCCAGCAGTACTAGATACGCTAAAGTCAATGCACAAAAGAACCAATAACTGAGAAAATAGACTTCTCTTCAGTTAATGTCACTAATGTCTGCAGAGGTTCAGGATGATATGCCAACCAAAAAGCAAAAATAGGCTTGGTTAAAAAAAAAAATTAGATGTGCTAAAACTTATACAGAATCAAGTGTGGTGGTTCACACCTGCAATCCTAGAAATCAGGAGGTTAGGACAGGAAAATCTTGAGTTCAAGACAGTGAAACAAAAATTTGAAAAAAATAGATGGAATTATTTTTTAAAGTAGTGAATGAGTAAGCTGCTGAATAGACTTGGATGTAATGAAAATTCATTCTAGGGCAGTGGTTCTCAACCTTCCTAATGCTGTGACCCTTTAAACTGTTTCTCACATTGTGATGATGCCCAATAGCTGTAGTTGGAAGTTTCTGTCCTGCCAGAAAGTCTCAAATACCCAGCAGCTGCTTCCCAAATAATTGACTTAAAAGGTTAATATTATAGCAAATGCTCAGTTAGTAGTTCAAGCATATTACTAACCAACTCTCATGCTTAAATTAACCCATAATTCTTATCTGTGTTTAGCCATGTGGCTTGGCACCATTTCTCATCTTCCAGTATTCTCATCTTGCTTCGTCTGCATCTGGCTGGTAACTGCATCTCTGCCTTGTCTCTTCCCAGAATCCTCCTAGTCTGGTGCCTCATCTCTACACTTGCCTGGCTACTGGCCAATCAGTGTTTTATTAAACCAATACAAGTGGCAAATCTGTACAGTGTACAAGAAAAAACATTATCCCATAGTACCCGATCATAAGATTATTTTTATTGCTATTTCATGACTATAATTTTGCTACTGTTATGAATCATAATGTGCATATCTGTGGTTTCCATTGGTCTGTGAAAGGGTTGGTCAATCCCCTACAAAGGGGTCACAACTTACAGATTGAGAACTTCTGTTCTAAACAATGTTGAGCTAAGGAGTTTTTGAATAAACACAAAAAACAACGTTCTAGTTTTTAATGGACATTAGAAGGAAGAATTAGTTTAAAAAATTAAAATTTCCCAAGCTAAAAACAAAACAAACAAACAAAACAAAAGAAAATATGAGTTTTCTGGCTGAAATGATCCACTAAATTACAAGTGATATAAACTTTAAAACACAAAAGAAAATCATGAAATTTAAGAGATCTAAAAGTTTCCAGAGGAAACAAGAAATTAATGCCATCACCATTACCACTACAACACTACTAGACAATTATAGACAGTTTTGTCTGAATTATGACTAAAGAATATAGTGGTATAGATAAAGAATAAAGAAACAAATCTATATTCATCTTGAGTATAGATTCTCAGATGTAGGCATGATAATTGCCCAAGAGGAATGCAAAATGAAGATTGAATTGGATCCTTCTGAAAATACACATAACATCCTAACTAACCTCAAATCTCAGAATGTGGTTTTGTATTTGGAGATAGGAATTTTAAAAAAGAAACTATTCAATATAACTGGAATCCTTACAAGAAAAGGCACACATACACCAAAGGAAGATCACAGGAAGGCACAAGAGAACACTCTCGTACATGCCAAGGAGCATGGCTTCAGAGAAACCAATCCTGAGAAACCATCACATATGACAGTCCTCTCAGTCAGAGTGGAGGTCCTTCCTTTCAGCTACATAAGAATTTAGTGAAGTCATTACAGATTCTCTCTCAGGAATATATGCCCATGCCTGACTTCAAAATGCAACATTAAGAAGCACACAAGAATTGGTGTGGACCTTCAATGTTATTGGTTGTATATGGTAATGTTCCATTTAATATTAATTACAATATATTTAAATATTGTAAATATTTAAATATATAATATAATTAAAGAATATCCGTGTCAAAGCACACAAAAGTTCAAAGATTTATTTTTTGAGACAGAGTCTCATGCAGCCCAGGCTTGCTTTGAACTTGTGATGTGGCTGAGGAAGGGAACCTCTGATCCTCTAACTTCCAACTCCCAAATGCTGGAATTACAGGAATGCACCAATACTGCTGGTGTGCGTGTGTGTGTGTGTGTGTGTGTGTGTGTGTGTGTGTGTGTACCTAAAAGCTGCTATTCTACAAGAATTCTTAAGATCCTTTAACCTTGCAGGGCAGTTTTCATTGCCTTATTTTTTATATCTTAGATGAACAAGATACGCTGTTTTCCATGATAACACAGACTGAGACTATTTCATTTAAATCAAT
The DNA here is from genome assembly GCA_004025045.1 of Sigmodon hispidus. NCBI lineage: Eukaryota > Metazoa > Chordata > Mammalia > Rodentia > Cricetidae > Sigmodon > Sigmodon hispidus. The sequence continues at coordinate 8,272 of PVIH01003751.1, forward strand.
GCTATGCCTATCCTTGTGAAATTAACACCAGCCCTAGTCTAAACGATGAAGTAGCCCAGTAATCAATACTTGAGACTCAAACCTGAGAGAAAACTTTTCTTCCTTGGATAAAGGGCTCTTGGTGATTAGCTGATGTCAACTCCACCTCCTGTGCAAGCCTCCTTGAGGAGATTAGCTAAGTGTATGCCAGACCCCCCATCACTCTTATTTTTAGCTCTGAGCTCTCCTCTCAAGTGCGGTGACCTGGGTCTCGGAATTCCAGAGGGCTCCAAGACATGGCTTATGATTCATTTGCAGGTACCCTACATTGACTTCCAGAACAGGCTGGATGTGGGGGAAGGAATGCAGAAATGACATTAAACATAAAACCCTTTACTCTTCTTCCAAGTTCAGCCTTTGGTCAGAAACTGTATACTTCACAAACGCATCCCTTGGTGCCTTAGGCAAATGGCAATTAAAATAGAACCCAACTAATATTGTTCTCCCAGAGGCTACCGGCTGGCGCGTGGAGGGGGGCTGGGAACACAACTAAGGGCTTTGGTCACGGGCTATTTCTGGCCGTTGTGTTACTCATGTCTTATTCACCCCGTCCCCTCAGCCTCCCCCCAGCCCTTCCCTCAGCAAGCCAAGGCTGGTGACAACCTCGATATATTTAAAGAGGACAAGAGTCCCCTTACTCAGTTGAGCTGACAGAGACCTCACAGAGCAGGTAAGTGGGTTGAAACAGGCATTTGGGCCAGGATGCTGGCTGACTGGGAGATGATGGGACTATATAGAGTTCTATAGAATGGAGCTATATTTTACAAGCAAGTCTCAGAACCCACTGTGGCTACATATGAGGAGGGTCAAGTTATACTTGATCTACCTGTGGACCTAGCATTTGTTGTAAACTTTCTAAAAGTATGATTAATATTGGGGGATGGGGTGGGAGTGGGGAGTGTGTATGAAGGTCTGGGTTTAATTTCCCGGCAATTTAAAAACAAAAGGTTGAGAGCTCAAGGGAACCTGTCAGACATAGCAATGGGCATGGGATGAATCTGGGTCTAAAGCCGCTGGCATAGATGGATGGCTCTGGTCCTCTTAGTCAGAAGGCAGGAAAGCAGAGGAAAATGGAGTTCAGCAGATCTGCACAGCATCACCATACTGCCATATAACAGGCAAGTGAGTGGCTCTGAGGAAATCCCTGTTCTTATGGCTTTGGCTTTTTATCCTTCAAGGGTTTGATACAAACATAATGATTTTTTTTCTAAACTCTGAAGAGCTACACAGTTACAAAGCAGGTATCATAGATTCAACAGCACAGAAGAGAGCCATTCCCAGCTCAAACCATAAAACTTAGCTACTCACGAGTGTGGGGAGATAAGTGAGATTCCAGGTTTGTTGCTTTAAAATAGATACACACCAAAGATGTTCAGTGACAGGCATGCTTTTAGTCATTTAAAATTAATCAAAACTGATCTTTAAAAAAGACACCATGATGCTGAAAATCCATTAAAAGGTCGTATTTAATGGAAAGATGAATTTCCTGCCGGTGGCAAGGATGATTTCCAGTATTTCCTGCAGGTTTCAGTCAAGGATTTCTTCTTCATATCCAGTGAATGAGGAAGAAGCGGTTTTAAGCGATGGCTTGGACAGAAACACTGTGAGATCAAAGCTGCCACTTCTAACTTCTGTTGTGGCCCTTAGCCAGGGCGGTGCACCCTCCTAGAGGAGCCGAGTGGCCATTGGAGGGGCATGTCTAACTGCAGCATGCTGCAATGCCAGTTAATAGGCTATATAGACTGCCTCCTGTCTCAGACCTGGGACAGATGGAGGCATAAACCATGAAAAGGAGTGAGGGAATGTGGGTACTCTGTGTCCTCAGTTTACTTTGGGGACTGTCAAGGGGACAATATAAGATGACTGTGCTATGCTGTTTTCTACAAAACCAAGACCAGGAGTATCTCAAATGAATCAACACTTCAGCTATATTTATGAAATTACCACACCTCTCTCAACTATAAAATGCTTCATCAGTCTACCAGATTATTACAATGTGTGTAGAACTGTTTTATGTCCCAGAAAAAAATCAGGACATTTTCCTGATTTAGCTTTGGTTCATTTCGGAACAACTCTTTCGTTTGTGCTCAGTGTCAGCCTCTCCATTGTTGGGAGGAGGTGTAGCTCAGCCAGGGCTTGGTGCCTGATCCCAGACTGGGTGGACAGGTGCTTTGTAGCTGGACATACAAAACAGCTATCAGAGGCAAGGGAGCAAATGAGACAGGCTGGACAGGGTGGGAGGCAGCATGGAGACATGCAAATCCTTAACTCTTGGGAACAATGAGAAGAAAAGCAAAGCAAACAGAGCCAAAGGTTCAAATCATAGCTCTGAATATCCTTTAGCTCCCTAGTTTCCACTTTTGGAACAGGAAAATACAAGGGTGACCACCTACCTACCTGTAGGGGATTTGTGTGGATGAGGTTAGATGCAGGGAAGTACTGCAGGGTTTTAAGATGACTGTATGAATAAATGAAGTCTTTCAGAAGGGCACAGAACCTTTTCTGGCTTAGGAAAAGATGTCCTGTGAAGTACAAGACAATGACAAAGTCCAGCAGTCAGAGTGGCTAACAAGACAACCAGAAGTGAAAAGGTGATTGACATGTTTGTCAAAAGAAAGGGTACAGATCTAGAGTATCGTTCACAGGAAACACAACCCTAGGCAGGCAGCCTTCCAAGCACAAGCATGCTGCCCAGATGTCAGGGAATACACACTGCGCAGAGAGTTGGGAGTCGTGTCCAAAGAGAAATATGATACAGCCTAGGTGAGAACTGAGCATCCCTCCCAGGGAAGGAAGCAGCAAGGGATGCAGGGATGGTCTAGGAGCTAGGAAGTATGGAGTTGATGTAGAGCTCCCGTGAGGACATTGTTGAGAACAGTGATCAGCACTGCTGCTGTTTACCTGCCTTCTTGCCATCTCAGAAATAGTATGGGCTTCTTTAGAGTCACAGGAAGTCCTGGAGAAGTCATTCTTTAGGGAAAGAAACTTAAGTTCAAGGAACTGTAGCAATCAAACAGGCTCACGTGGCCAGAAAGTCTACAGAGCCAGGATGTGATCAGGGTACAAAGTGGTCTTTAAAACACAAAGGTCGGGGCTGGAGAGATGGCTCAGAGGACCCGGGTTCGATTCCCAGCACCCACATGACAGCTAACAACTGTCTATAGTTCCAGTTCCAGGCAAACACCAAGGCAAATAAATAAATAAATAAAGTTAAAATATTAAAAAAAAAAAAAAAAACCACAAAGGTCAAAGCAGAACTGAGGGCTTCCAAGAAGCCACAGAGATAATTTCAGAGCAGAGTCACTGCGGCTGTGTGTGGCAGTCTGTCTAATCACATGTCCACCAAACCTGAGAGCCAGCGTTCATGGTTATTTCTAAGTGCAGAGTGATTCCAAGGTTCTGTGAAAAGTGGTGGAGAGACTTCATGTATACACTTGGTCCATAAGATCAGGAGACCTTGACTCCTTCTCTTGCCTCCCCTCAGCCACAGGGACTCTGTGTGAGCATGCTCCCTTTCAAAACCCCAGTGACTGGCAAGGCAAGATCAGCTAGAGCTTCAGAGAGGCAGTGTGGGCCTGAGGCCATCGCAGTCAATGGTACAGGCAGCCTGGAATGAGAGCAGACTCCCCCGCCCCTGTGTTGGCCACACATGGATAGCAAACTCTGTGATTCTGAAGACTGAGAAACACAGTTGATTTGTGGTCTGAAATGAAGATCCAGGGAGAGAAAAAACAGAGAGTTTTGTTTGTTTTGCAAAAATAGATTAATAAACTATGGAGCAAATAACACCAATCAACCATCATAATAATATAAAGGCACCAAAAATCACTGGATCCTTGTGTACACGGAGAATGAATATGGTGTGCCCTGTTACTGCCTTTAGCCTCCTGAGACTAACCTGCTCCTTTTGACATGCATAGGGCTGTGCTCAGGAATCAGAGCCCAGATCAGCCTGTTAGTGTTCTGAATGTGACTTTGGTTCTTTCCGAAGCCTGTACCCTGTCACACTTTGATGTTTTCATTGCTGAATTATGAGAGGAGAGACACTTGCGAGGGGCCACTACTGGGCAGCATTTCTGCAAAGAGAGGCTTCGATCGCTCGCAGTTCAGGTCTTTAAATTGGTCAAGGGCTCTAGAAGATTCTTCACTGCATTGTGGCCCCTTAGAAGTCCGTCCCCATGGGAGATGAAAATCAACAGTGAGAGAGATCTCCAGCACTAGAGAAGTCTTTTCCATGTTTGAACACCACAGATTCCTGAGATGTCCCAAGCTGAAATCCCAGGGACTCTTCTCAGAAATACTTCCTATGCCCCATGAAGAGATTATGGATTTGTAAGATTCCAGTTCCTGCCAGATGAAGTGCAGGCTCGGTCACTGGAAGTGCATGCTCACATCTGTCTCCTATTGCAGCAGAAACTTGCATATGGGTCAAGTTGGCTAGCCTTTGAGATGCAGCTTTCCCATTTATTGGCTGTGTGATCTTGGTCAAGCTATAGTTTTCTCACCCCCAACTCAGGAACAATCAATACAATTTATTATGCTGTACTGCTTTATGTATCAAGGAGAATATGTAGAATGTATTGATGTAAACATGAACCAACATTAGGATGGGAACACATCTCTGGAGCCAGAGATCTGCATTCCAATTTAACCATGTGACATAGGACAGGGATGTGAATTCCCTAAGCACACATTTCTCTGTCTGAAAAGATGGTCTCGACAGCAGCTGCCTGGAAAGGTTCCTGGCCATGAGTTATTGGTCCAAGGACTGTACTCTAGAACCTTTGACTTCATGGCAATGTCTGAGATAGTACTAATTATCCCAGAGTTCAGACAGTGTTCCTCTGAAAACTTTTTTAGCCAGCATAGAAAGGTCAACTCATCATGTGGAGGCTTCTCTTAGGAGCAGCAGGTGAGCCAACAGTGAACTGAACATGCTCAATCAGCTGTGGGAGGTCTCTCTCCAAGTCTTGCTTGAGCATCTCACCTATATTTTTAAATGGGCCTCTAAGAAGTAACACATTCACTAAGTGGATGCTTTGTCTATTGCACTTCATTCTAAGATAACGTCCTTCAGTCTTATAGTCTCAGGGGACAAGTAGAAAGAGAAAGAAAGAGGAAGGAGGAGGAGGAAGAGGAAAGGAAGTGAGGAAGGAAATTCATACGAACAATTTGGCTTTATTTTAGAAAATTCAGATGACACGTGGCAGTTTAGAGTGGTAGCAGGCTCAATTAAAACTTACATTTTATAACAGAGTACCATTCAGTTTACAGCGTGTGAGACAGTTTCTGAGCTGAAGCAATTACCTGAGCAGTTCCCAAAGAGCCCTCACGTCGGAAAGGACACGAGGGATCAGGGAGGTTAATGGCTCTCCTGACCAACACAGCATTGAAGCCTTAGAAAGGACTAGATGGTAGGCCCGGATCTGATCCCTCTGACACACTATAGAGAAGTCCCTCCCATCTAGTGGCCATTCTCTTCTCCAACACCTTTCAAGGCCATCTCTCAGTGGAGTCTGGGTCACTGAAATTGTCCAGTATGTCCCCAGCCGGTACAGTAGGCTTCACCTTCTACCTCATCCTTAAAAAGTCTTGTTTCCCTTTCGACCCTGACCTATGACTTGTCTATGAAACAGCTACCTCAAGAGTAGTTCCAGAAAGCAGTGCCAGGCCACGGTGTGATGGTGACCCAGGTGATAAACAATGCAGACTGACAGGCAAGCCTATATTTGGTGTCCTACCTTCAATGACCCTTCCCAGTTCCAAGCAACGCTGATAAACAAATGACCCATCTCTTGACACTGTGCCAAGGTGAATGCTCATCTGGATCTCAGCTCTGGGTGTTGAAATACAGCTATTCCAAAGCAGCACAGAAGCCAAAAAGGCCATCTGTAAGCTGGGACTTAAATGTACTTTAAGCCGTAGTGACTTGACTAGCACATTGGTGGTGTTTGCACAGCCTGTAACAATGAAAAAAAATCACATTTGCCTCGGAATAGTTCAGTACTGCTTTAAATTCTCACGACCTTCATGCATAAGAAGATACTAACATTTATTTCCCTTAAGCTCAAGTAGTAAATGACAGCCAGAGCCCATGTTTTCTGATTCAGATATGTTATGATACCTTTATACCTTTTGTCCTGTGAGCATTGGAAGAAGAAGTCAAAGACATTTTCCCTGTATAGCTTCTGTTGCTCTGTTCCCTTCTTCAGGAATGGAATGTACAACTACTAAGTGAATCCTTATGCATTTCAATTTTGGATTTTGAGTCCTGAAATATGTAAGGCATAGTTATGGTCACTTACAAACAAGGTTTTTGAGATGCATTAGCTGGTAAGAGGTTATTATATGTAATTTTACCCTCATTTTGAACAGTATGCTGAGGCAAATGCATAAGAACATATATATTTACCCCTAGGAGGCATATCATCTCCCATTAAGCTTGTTGGGCATGCTGATGAAATCACTGGCAGTATGAAATGAGAAATCTGACCTGAGGTTGTTTTCACTGAAAGTTTCCATGTCATTTATTTCACAAGGGTCACTGTTATGTTCTCAGATGAAACATATTACATTTCTTCTGTTTGTATTATGTTGAAACACAGGATCAAAATGAACATAAACACAACTATGTGATTCCAGTCTGCTCTAGAAAATGCATTATATTTCATAAGTGAAGGGTGCATCCAGGAAAAAGGAGTCAGCTAAGAAATAGTCCTAATTGTTCACTTTCTATGTAGCCATCTTGTCTAGAAATAAGTGTGTTAGACAATTTTCAAAATTCATTCTAACTCAAGAGTCTACAATTTAAATGGAGCCCAGAATTACTTAGGCTCTTTGTGGAGATATGAAGACATGGCTTTCTGCTAATTCTTAAATCAGCCTTAAATGCCCATCCCTTTTTCTTGAATATTGAACTCCTCATTGCCATTACACACTGTCTGGATGTGTCCTCTTCTGTGACCAGCAATTGCCACTGCTCTTTCATCTGAGTTACCATAGAACTCTGGTCCAAGGTGTCCTGGCTCCCATCTGCTTTTCCCGATGCTGGTGCTGAGACACAACCCACTCATTCTTCTATGTTCCCTTCTTGACACAACACTTAGGACCTAGCAGGCAGGCAGGAAGCACTCGGGAGTGAATGAACAATTGCAGAATTGATTCAAGCCATTCATCTCATTCTTTCCACTCCACCAAATAAACTGAATAGCAGAGTAGAAACCTCTGTGAAATGTTTCCTGTCTTGAAGTTGTTTCCTACAGTTTTTATAAATAGAGAAGACACAGAGCAGAAGCACAGGTGTTTAAGATGACTTCTAAAAGGGAAGGCATCTCAGAGATGCTCAGAGTGGAACATTTCCTTCAGCCTAGTATCGGGTTCTGCTTTCTGTTTTCTGTTTACTTTGTGTTTCTTAGCAAAAACTATCAGTGTTGTGAGATCCAAAGAGCTGACTCAAGAGGGCTTAGTGCTAATCTCAACTATTTCAAGAAGGAACTGTCTTCCCAGAACTAAGAGGAAAGGCCAGAACTTCCATAGAGTGGCTTGATGGTGCTTAGTGTCCATGATACCCTGATACACCATGATTCTATGAAGCCAAAGAATTCTGGAGAAAATCCAATCCCCTGGGCACATGGTAGAACTTCAGAAGTCTACTGAATATCAACAGCTTAATTCATTTTTGTTCTAAGGAAACTAAAAACGTGGGCACACACAGGTTCATAAAAATTATGGCTTAACACTCCCTTTATTAACCTCTCTTAAACCTTGCTTTACTGAAAAGCTGAGAGAGGAGATGTATGACTGTAGGCAGAATGCCTTTCAAAGGTGCAGGGGATAGATCAAAACCATCTCCCAGTGATCCCCATGAGCACTCAAGTCCCTTCCATTCACTGAATCTTCTGGTCCCCTAAACTACAATGTGACAGCCCAAGGAAAAATGTTGGGTAGCGAAGTAGGGAGCATGCTGAGGGCAGCTGAGAACAGTCTATCTTCCTAGATTGCTGAGCTATTATAGTGCTGAGCTATGTACCTGGCAATGGCATTCTTCAACAACAGACACGAGAAGCAACACTGTACAAGAGAATTTACATGGTCCATATTTTTTGCCAGCTGAACAAGGTAAGACTGTAAGCTACTGTTCACAGCATCACGACTACCTGCTCTGCAACACACCAAACCAGAGCCTTCACTGTATTGCGATAGGGTAGACAGACAAGAACATGTCACATTCAAAAGCTAATCCCACTTCTGATGAGATAACGTTCAAACTTTAGATGACAGAACAATAGAATTCGAATACAACCTTATGTACATAAAGCTAGCTGTCTATTCCTTCCAGGATCCCTGTGAAATACATAGGGACAGATGTTGCTGAAATTTAGCAGAAGAGGGAACTGAGCTGAGTCAATAAACAGATGCCTCAAAGCCTCTGATAAATGATCTACTTACAAAAGGTGGCCAGAATGGGTGAGCCAGTGAGTGATGGAATGAATCAGGCTGTTTCCTGGAACTCAGATCACTACATCTCTAGGTCAGTATTTCGATGTCACCTAAACCTAGGGTATTTGCTTTATATCCTCTTAGATTCGCCTTGGCCAGAGTCTTCACCATGCCAAACTGGGGCGGAGGTGCAAAATGTGGAGCCTGTGAAAAGACGGTTTACCACGCAGAAGAAATCCAGTGCAATGGGAGGAGCTTCCACAAGACCTGTTTCCACTGTAGTGAGTTGGACAGACCCCCTTGGGTTAGCGGCAGCACTGCAGGATTCTCCCAGTACAGTGGGGCAGCATGCAGGAGCATGACCAGGAAGCTGCCAGAAATACCAAGTGGGCTCCACTTGGTAGAAGGCAGAGTGTGCCCTTAAGTACTTTCTCTAGCTGTGCACCAGGTCAGAAGTGGTTTCACAGGACTCAAAGTCAGGATGAGTAGGCTTGGCCCTGCTCTCTGTGACATTTGCAAAGTATGTCTTGGCAGAGAAAGGAAACTAGCAGTTGTCTGAAGCCAAACTAGATATGGCGTTTTGTGTGGCCCTGGTCAGCTGTCACTGAAGTCAGCTGCGACTAGTCTTCCCTAAGAAAGGACTACAGTCAGGCAGTGGGCAACACATGGCAGCTTTAGGCAGCAGAACTTCATGAAGGAACTCTTTTGCATCAACTGCCATACAGATTTACAAATTCCCAGACAGAGGGAACTCTGAGCTATGGTGATCTAATTGAGGATCTGTCATGTGACTTTGGTCAAGTCATTTTTTATCTCTAAGCCAGGAGGCTTGCACCTGCAGTGGAGTGCAGGCTAAATCCTGCTCCTTCAGACCGCCCCCCAACAAGTGCTCCTTGACATTATGTTCTGTCGTTTCCTAGTACTCAGTCCTTTTCTGGCAGAAATGGGCCATGGCTTTGTGGTAGACACCCACCTTCTCTGCTTCTAGGCCAAAGCAATGGCTTACAGGTTAGCTTCAGCATCTGGTAGGATCTGTTAGCTGGCTCAGTTCTCCTCCTTATGCCCTACCCTAGAATCTGCAAGGTATCTATCAATGCAGCACCAAAGGAACTTCAATGCCCAAATTCTCAGTGTTAGGGTGAGTGATACATACTGCAACTGTATCTTCCAGAAACAGTGGCGTGCTATGTTCTCAGGGGCAGATCCTTCCCCTCCTCCGCAAATGTATTTGTAGAGGAACAAGAGGACTGTTCTGGGTGATTAGGCTGACAAAGTTACTGATGCTTTGGATTTTAATGATGGGCAATTGTCTTACGTTATCTTGCATATTCATCATATTCCTCATTGTTCACTTATAACTATCTAGAGCTTATTATTCATACCACAGCCTTTAGTGTTTCTCTAAAAATAGCTAGTATTCTTTCAGGTAAACAGAATTGGAAAGAATGCCAAAACTAAACAGGAAGTAAGCTTTGAGTCTATGCTTTTCCATCCAATAACTGTGTAACTTCTGGGAGGTTGTTTTACCGTCATGGCCTTGTCTCTCTATCCATAAGATAAAGATGGATTGTTATAGGAGAAAACTGGGTCCTACATCTGGAAATCCAGCCAGTCAGGCTTTGTCCTGCTTTTATTAGTTTTGCTGCTTTGTAGGAACTGGAGTGGACAGAAGCTCCCACAAGGGGATTGTCTTGACTTCTCACTGGGATGCTGCCTTTGCTCAGTGCAGCCACAGAAGAAGGACTCAGACACTTGGTAGCATATTCCGTTTGACCCAGCCCATGGGTGGGATGAGAGCGTAGTAGCTTGGGCTTCAGCTGTGTGGTCAGGGGCTTCTGGGGAGAGTTGCACTTCTCTCTGTTATCTCTAAGAGAGTTACCAGACTCCAGCCGAGCCTCTGCTGTCAGGATCAGGTTCAGAGAGGCAGTTCTACCTCTCTTCATCCTCCCGGTCACCATTTCACAGGTACTCAAATAAGACTAGGTAAAATCAATTTTAAAATATTTCATTTAACACATTTTATATGAGATATAAGTCAAATGTATGTCTTATTATTCATAAGATATTTAATATTTTTTAGTGTTTGTACTGTTTGAAGTTGAGTGTGATTTTGTGAGCCTATCAGCACATCACATATGGATGGTACTGAATAGCACAGTTCTCTACTGCTGTGTAAAGAAGCTCTTCAAGGGCCAGCAGGGTGGCTCAGTGGGTAGAGGTGCTTGTTGTCAAATCTGATCACCTGAGTTCATTCTTTGGGACCCATATGGTAGAGTGAGAAAAATAATATCTGTAGGTTATCCTCTAACGTCTACTTACCACAACACACACACACACACACACACACACACACACACACACACACACTGAATAAAATGCATTTTTTAAAAAGCCCTTTGGAGACCAGACTTGGCCAGGCTTTGTGAGGTACTCTTCATAAGCTGTCATGAAGAGCTGAGGGTGAGAACAGGAATGGAAATCAGCTCCAGCTCCAGAACTCACTGCTGTATAACAACTCACTGACCTCTAATGACAGGGAAATTCACTTTGTCAGCCACTCACTCGACATTTTGCAGACCTGGGCCCTCCATCATGGTTTGGAGCTATTAAGGTAGAATAGCCGCTGTCCTCTGTGAGCAGCCGTACAGGGTGGTAACTGATGGCAACAAGGCAGACTTGGCTATCTGCCTTTTGATCTCCAGCATAAGGCATTTCCTCTAACTTGTTCTTTAATGAAAATTTTCTCTATTCAAAGCCTTTTAAAGTCTTTCATGCTACTGGATATTTTCTCAATGACTTTTTTTTTTTTGAGCAAGAATTTTTAACCTATAGATACTTGAATAAATTCTATCCCACATGCCTATTTTTCAAGCTCCAGAACCATTAGTCTCTGGCCCATCTTACATCATTAGTAATCTTTATCTTTTATGCCTGTTTTAATTACTCTATTTTTAATAAGAAAATGCCTTTTTGGAAAGGCACATTAAACCTGTGATGATCTCATCGATACCAGACTGCTTATAAAGATCATTTGGTGGAATTGTTTTTTTTTAAAAGAAACAAATTAAATATCATGTCTTATTTTTTCTGAGGTTATGACCTCACATAATAATTATTACTATAAACACTTAATGGTCATTATTGCAAAGTTCTGTAATGTTTTGTTAAGTTGTGGGAATTCTTTATACCTTACAGCCTCCTTAGTGCTATGATGGGTAATAAGATCTGTGTTCTGAGAGCATGTTCATGCTGTAGCCTCCTGATCAGGGCTCAGACACATATCTAAGTGAACATGAGATATTCAGGGTTGCTAGTTACAATTAGCTGTCCCAAAAGTGAGTGGCTTGGATGAGAATCCCAAGAAAGAATGGGATCTCTGAGTTTGTGTGAGATTAGGAAAAATAGCATTTTCAATATATTCTTCATATGTATTATTAATATTATAAGATGATTTGGCATTTTAAGTTACATTTTTAAAAGTCCACCCTCAGGACTGCCCATGTAACTCAGTGGTAGAGAGTTTAGTTAGAATTCTTGAGACCCTGGGTTAAATTTCTAACAACACACACACACACACACACACACACACACACTATACAAAGCCTTTTCAAGTTTAAAAAACAACTCTTTCTGTAATCTTTGTCTTTAGTTATTTTATATTTGGAGACTAATGACATAAGGTAAGTAGTATATATTGGCAAGGTAGCTTGAGCTAATGAGAGACTAAGGAGACCAGTGAGTCACTTGTGGTCTTTCTGCTCCACCTGATTCCAGAACTGGACACAATATCAGAGTGCTCTTCAAAAATCTTGGTGAAGGATGTTGTTGGTGGAGCATGCCTTTCCTTTAATCTCAGCACTCCAGAGGCAGAGGCAGAGGCAGGGGGATCTCTATAAGGTCTACAGAGCTAGTTGTAGGATAGCTAAGGTTACATGAAGAAGCTCTATCTATAAGACAGTTCATGCTACAAGAAGAAACTCTTTCTCATAAAACCAACATAAACAAACAAACAAATATGTAAATCTTGATGGGTAAAGAAGCTGGTCCTGTAAGACTAAGGTATAAGTAAACTGTCCCTGCCCCACAACTTTCCGATGCCATTCATCAGTATTCAACACTTTTGCTAGCAGGTCTAAGAACCTGCTACTCTGTGGCAATGCTGCCATCATCCCCTTTTCCAGCTGAGTATACCAAAAATAATACTTCTCTGAGCCCCTTCCCTCATCTGCACAATCAGGATTCTCTTTGAAGTGACTCAGAACAGATGCTCTGGATGCTCCAGGAATCAGATATGTTCTTGGCCTGGGGCTCTGAATATAACATTGGGTGCAGAAGAGAGAGATGGGAGGTCAGTCAACCCTAACTCCTTGACTCTTCCTCTCCTCTGCAGTGGCCTGCAGGAAGGCTCTGGACAGCACCACAGTGGCAGCTCATGAGTCAGAGATCTATTGTAAGGTCTGCTATGGGCGCAGGTATGGCCCCAAGGGGATTGGGTTTGGACAAGGTGCTGGCTGCCTCAGCACAGACACCGGTGAGCACCTCGGACTGCAGTTCCAACAGTAAGTTACTGCTATGCTTCTTCCCTCTCTGCTAGTCTCCAATTATCAAGACAGTTCATTCTGTTCCCATAGCAACATTTTCTGGAAGAGAGAGAATGGACTCTATTGTTGACTTGCCAACAATAGGAATACTCACTCTGACCAAGTCCTAACAATGTGTTGTCTTTCTTTAAATTACCTGCTTTTCTAAAGGGCAATTACTTTTACATGATGGTTCTCAGTTTGCATGTCAAGAGAAAACGCAGAATGTACAGATGTTTCATTATTTGACCTTTGCAAACTGCATGGAGTCTCTTTTCTTCCCCTTTGAGAGTTTCTGTGTAAATCACATAAATACAGCAGGAAAGCCATGGTCATTTCCTGTGTGCTTGTCATTAGAGAGTTCTTTCTTAGGCTGTAAGGTGAGTAACGTCTGCAGGGCAAGTGGAAGGGTCTGGAGCAGAGCCTCGGGGGGACACCTCGGTCATGATGGTTTTGTGGACCTTCTTGGTTGCCTGATGCCATACCCATACAACACTAATGTCTCCCAACATAGACCCTAGGAGGTGGGACATCACAGTGGCCACTGCCAGCCCCATCTGCTTTCTTGGCTTCACGTTGATCATCACTGACCATTAGCCAGAAATGATGGTGACTGGTCCACAGTTGCTGTCTGGCCAGCTGGTATCTGTCTGGGCTTAGCTCTGCAGTGATTAGCCAGAAAGAGCTAGCTGAACTGAGAGAGTACCTCAGAGAACAGTTTGTCATTTGATCCCTGAAGAAGAGAGCCTGGAGAAGTCGAGAGATATGTGCTCACATGTTAACTAGAAGCCTTCTCTTTATTTTTTCTCTCTTACTCTCCATCTCAGTTACCATCCTTTTGTAAAGACAATGAAATGATGGCAACTGCATATTGTGCTTTGCATTATCTAAAGCCTACTTTCTGACATTGAGAAAATAGTGAAGATTACCTTTGGAGATTGGGGTTTCTTTCCAGCTGCACCATTCAGGAGATGCTTAGTCTTGTTATTGTCTGACCCTCTTCTCTTCCCACCATCCATATCTACTTCAAATAGTGGTGAGGCTCAAGAGGTATTACATATAAGGAAACATCAAAGACTAAAATATGCAAGGAGCTGCCTTTTTGGATACTGCTCTCAAGGGCACAGTGGACTTTGGGAAAAGTATGCATCATCTTGTTCTATAGTTTCATCATCCAGATAACCAGCTGGCTTCATGATAGTACAAACATATTTAAAGGAAAAAAAGCAAACCATTGACAACACATGGACATGCACAGAACAGTTGCTAAGGTGTGAAGGTAAAGACACTAACCCATTAGAGGGATCACATGTTAGTCCATTCCTACCAACGGGTGCTGTCTTCAGAGCATCAACACAACCATCATACTCTACTTTCACAACAACTGAGATAGGTCTCATGTTTATGCCCGTTTGTAGATGAAGAGAAAGAGGCAGCATGGAGTGAGGAACATCATGAGAGACATAATTTTCACACTGTGTACTGAGGGCCATCTTCATTCCATTTCTGTTTATACCAGATCTCCAAAACCGGCGCGCACAGCCACCACAAGCAACCCTTCCAAGTTCTCTGCGAAGTTTGGAGAATCAGAGAAGTGCCCTCGATGTGGGAAGTCAGTGTATGCTGCTGAGAAGGTCATGGGAGGTGGCAAGGTGAGGATGTGGGAGTGAGCCCAATAGTAGCCTCTCATCTCACTGGATCTGTGGGAGAAACAAAATGCATGGTGACTGTGTGTGGACCAGACCCTTCATCCTCCGTAGCTCCTGTTTAGCTGTTTAGAAGCCACTAAACATCCAATTTCCCAGTTTTGTGACTGTTATGTAGTGTCCTTTGAGAAATACAGCTAGTGAGATAACATACTGGGGAGAAGGCACGAAGCTAAGCTTCATGGACACAAAGGCGCACACGTCTCTTCCTCCTCCCATGTTTCTGTGTCTCATCCCCTAGAGGTGACAGCCCAGCACTCCTGTGAAACTCATCCTGATTCTGCCATTACACACTTGTACATATCCTGGCTCAGGGAAAAGTCATCAAGTCTGCACAGGAATGTGCACTGCCTTGAGAATTCTGTTTCAAGCCCAAAGCCAGGGCTTTACCAAAGGAACTGGACCTGGGGGGGAAAATGTGCTCATTCTGTATAAGGAGAAGGGGAGACTTGAAGGCCTGAAGCTTAGGGCTGTCCACATACAAAGACCAGCCATTTGTAGACGTATATCAACCCTCAGACCATGCCTGGCAGACAATGATGTGCAGGAGAGATGGCCCACTGGAAGGCAAGCCATATACCTCTCTGTCATCATAGTTACAGAGGGGAAAAACAAGCTGCTTGCCCAGATAATTGCCTACTTCCAACCCTTTCACTTTCTTGAACTTTATATGTAATATAAATATTACCATTGCCTCTTGACCAAGTCTTTCTCGACTAGTTTGTCCTCTGGATCTTGTAACTGTAGGGAAGTTCTTTGCTGTTGGGTTTATTCTGAAGAAACACACATGCAAATTATCATTATAAATCCATTAGCAGGGTTCTAAAATTTCTGGCTAAAGCTATTACATCTTATTTTCTTGAACCCTCTGGCATTATTAATTAGAGCCTTCTTTCATAAGAGAAAGATCAGGGCAGTAGCACCCCTTTGTGTGTTGCTGGTCAGTGCACTTGAAGTGAAACTACAATGCAAAGTTTGCCTCCTGGTAAATAACTCTGTCTTGGCTCCCAGCCTTGGCACAAGACCTGCTTCCGCTGTGCCATCTGTGGAAAGAGCCTGGAGTCCACAAATGTCACGGACAAGGATGGGGAGCTTTATTGCAAAGGTAAGTGGCTGCAGAGACGTTCTTGAAACTTGGTTTTCCAAGGGCCTGAGGGGAGGGTAAGCTCTGCCATGCTCAGAGGCCTGCCTGTGTTTGCCAGGAATCAGATTGCTCAGCTTAGCAGTTTGGATTCTTGGAAGGAAGCAAAACTGCCCAATGGAAATGGTGCAGCCACTGACTCCAGCTCAGGGGTTTGGGACTGCAGGCAGGTACCTGGAAGGGAGATAAGGAAGCATTGTGAAACTCAAGCATTTCTCTTCATGTGGGAGGCACATAGGGATGTCTGGCTGAGTGCAAGATCATCCAGGCCTCATCTGTATGCCTCCCCCTTTCCGTAATCTTCCTACCCTCCTGACATTTGCTTCTGATGTTGCAAATCACTTAGCAACCACAAGGACAGAACCATCTTTTGTCCTGATCCTTCCAGCTCTGCCCTAAACCACTTGCATAATCCCTTGGTCCTGTGTAGAGATGGCAGGGCTCAGCTCCTGCCTGACACCAAGAAAGGAAACAGGAAAGGACACACTAGGGAGCAAAGACAATATGTCCTCAACTCTACAGCATCTTTAAGGTGCATTCTGGAGTCCAGAGCATCATCACCTAACGATGGTGCTCAAGAGGCTGCAAATGTATGGAGGGAGAAAGGGAGGAGTGAGGGTGGCTTAAGGAGGGACTGATAATTGAGGCCAAGTACCAGGTGTTGCAGCACACACCTGTAATAATTCCCACATCTTCAGGTGTGGTGGTGCACGCCTTTAACCTTGGCATTCAGGAGGCAGAAGCAGGTGGATCTCTATGAGTTTGAGGCCAACCTGGTCTACAGAGTGAGTTCTGGGACAGCAAGGGCTACACAGAGAAATCCTGTCTTAAAACAACAACTAAACAAACAAAAATCCCTATACCTGGCAGGCAGAAGCAAGTACATAGCAAATTCAAGGACAGGATGGGTTGTAGGACTGTCGCAAACATACCCAAAGCTCATAGATTGCCAAAACTTTCCTCATGATGACACAGAATGAAATCCACTTGTCTAACAGGCAGAAGAGATATATAGGCCATCAGACTCTAAAATCTTGCTCTAGCCATAAAAAACCAATGTTTTTTGAAACTGAAACAGAAAGTTTCAAAGTGAAAAAAAAAAAACCAAAATAAATAGAAGTGGAGCTATAGTGGAGAGTATCCGCAGTGTAGCAGCATCTGCAAAGAAAAGAAACCATGCAGGGGATTCTGAAGACAGTCTTCTAGGCTTGAGCAGTGATGTGGGCTTGGGAAGGGAGCATTCCAGGAACAGGGGACAGCAACAGGAAGGACATTACAGTATACTACAGAAAACACAGCAGCAGCCGGGCAGAAGGCTGGGTAGGCAATTCGAGTTGGCTTTTGTGGACTATCATACAAGTAAGTGCCATTAACAATGTGAAGTACAAAGATGTATAAACATAGATTACCAGCAAATCTAAGTATAGCATCATTTCTTTAAAAGCTAAATTTACCAAAAGGCTACTACTGGCAAATAAAAAGGATAATGCTTAGGCAGGACCTAAAATAGCAATGCTAATCAATACATTCTCTCTCATCTTCTGGTTCACAGTTTGCTATGCCAAAAACTTTGGCCCCACAGGCATTGGGTTTGGTGGCCTTACACAGCAAGTGGAAAAGAAAGAGTGAAAGGGTGTACATTCTCACAATTCTGCCAGGCAACAGCAGTGCCAAGAAACCCCACAGACATAGAATTTGCCCCGAACAGCCTCCTTTGTAGCGGGACAGCACTTCTCTTCAGGAGCAGCCATAGGCTGCACGGAAGTAGCAAGAGACCTTTGGAAGAAAACACCAAGAATGTAATCTGCAACACATGCTTTCTTCTTTACTATTCTTGGGGCAGGAGGGGCAATAAATGTTTTAGTGGTTCTATGTCTGTCTTCTTTGCAGAGAGGGAAAGACTTTGACTGGTTTTAAAAACTAGCTGCAGAGGATGATTTTCTGTATTAGCCACGAAATGAGATGGGAACAGAGTAAAGGAAGACAGTGTCCCAATGTCTCTATGGGAGCATCTCCCCATCACTGAGAGAAAATAGGAGGGTGGAGGAAACAATTCTAAGAGGGAAATCGAAGCTAATGAGATAAATGAGAGGCTGATCCTTTTGTCCTATCATGGCTTTACAAAACTATGAGAACTGGGAACTAACAACAAAGCCTGGCACATGGTTCTGTTACAAATGACAGGAGGATTTTCTCTTACTCTAACATTCCTTTGGGTTTAGCAGTTTTATTAAAACCTCCCTTTCCTGAAATTGCTGGCCTCACTAATGAAACACAGCCAATTAGACATGGCTGTCTCTGCCTCTTTGGTGACCTCGGTGACATACGCATCTTCCTGAAGCAACCACACCGCTTTCCCCACCTCTCTGCAATTCCTTAATTACTTGGAACACAAATATAAATCTCTTGACAAAAGCTATGAAAACTAGGTGAAACCATTGGTTTTTTTCTTTGCTTCAAGTCCCAAGAAAGGCTGTCTTTAAAGCAAACAGTCATTTAGCACTGTTTATGCACCACCTTGGACAAGGTCCTATGTAGAATTTGAGTGCAGTACACTATTTTGCTATGCAACAGACTCTGGGCTTGCCCAGGAGTCAGACACATGTGTGCCATGACTGCAGGACAATGGGGTCTCTGCTCTTCCTTCTCTGCTGCATCAGGTATCAGTCCCACCAAGCACACACCTAGGAGACAGAAACTGTCACCCATTAGCTTAGCTCTGTCGCTCATCCTCAGGCCTCACTCCTTATGCCTCTTTGCTTCTGAGTCAAGGATATGTCTAGGACACATCTTTCCACTCCCGTTAGGTCTCTGTATTAGTTTACTAGGGCTCCTGTAATATAGTACCACTGACTGGGCAGCTCAACAGACAGAAAATTCATTCTGTGTTGGAGGCTGAAAGTCCATGACCAAGGGGCCAACATGATTGGCTTATTTTAAGTCTCATTCTTTGGCTTATCCAGGCTACCTCTTGTCTTCATGTGGTCTTCCACATGTCTACACCCTAAGGCTGGCTTTTAATGAGGACACCAGAGTGAATCAAGGTCCATCCATATAGACTCCTTTGATCCTAATTACTTTTTAAAAGGCTTTATCTCCATATATAGTCTTATTCTGAGGGACTAGATGTGAGGATTCAATGTAAATTCTGGGAGGTGTTTCCACCCAGTAAGAGCCTATCATATAAGGAATATCACAAGTTGGCCTCAGTCAACTTACCCTCCATACAAGTTCAATCTACACTCAGATTTAAATCTGTCCTAACATGTCCCATACTCTCTGCTCATTATGTCTTTGCTGATGCCCTTCTTTCTGCTTCAAATTTCTGGAAAATAGAAATCTCCTCCACCTTTATCCCTTAATCTAACTCCTTCAGGCCCAAGTCAAAGGTTTAAAAAGTACTTTTTCCAGTATCTGAGCAGATGTGCCTACCTTGGCGTCCCCGTGGCTGGTACATAGTCTCCTTGCATTGAAGTTTGAATTACTTTGCATCCTAGTTAGAATGTGATGCGTTTTCGTTTATAAGATTCAACAAATCAAAGGCATTTCATAAACATTTGCTGAATGTAGTAGAAGAAAACAGAAACCAGACAAAGCACAGAATGTGCTAGAATTGAAAAGACATGCAGTGAAAAAACTTAAAAAGAAATAAAATCCAAGATCAGACAAGACTGGGCACAGTCAGGGTGGTATGGCTTCAACCTAAGGAAGCTAGACACACCCAAGAAGCCACAAACAATAGTTAATCTCACAGAAGGAAATCTCCAAAAAGGGAAACACACACACACACACACACACACACACACACACCAAAAATAATAGAAATCAACAATCAATGGTCATTAATATCCTTTAATATCAATGGATTCAATTGATCAATAAGAAGACACAGGCTAACACAAAGGATAAGGAAACAGGATCCATTCTTCTGTTGTACACAAGAGACACACCCCAACTTCAAAGACACACACTGCCTCAGAGTAAAGGGTTGGGAAAAGACTTTCCAATCACATGGACTCAGGAAACAAGCTGGTGTAGTCATCCTAGTATCTAACAAAATAGACTTCAAACTAAAATCAATCAAAAGAGATTAGAAAGGATATTACTTATTCATCTCAGGAAAAATCCATCAAGAAGAAATATCAATCCTGAACATTTGTACCCCCAATACAATGGCACCCACATATGTTAAAGAAACATTATTAAAGTTTAAAGCTTACATCAAACCTCACACACTAATAGAGAGTCTCAATGCCCCACTCTCACTATGGATAAGTCTTCCAGACAGAAACTGAAGAGAGAAATAGGGAGCTAATAGATATTATGAGTCAAATCGACTTAACAGATATATACAGAACACTACATCCAAATACCAAATAATATGCTTTCTTCTCAGCACCCCATGCAACTTTCTCTAAAATTAATCACATACTTGGTTATAAAGCAAATATGAATAGATACATAAAATGGGAATAACCCCTTGTATCCTATTAGATACCAAGGACTAAAGTTACAGTTCAACAACACAAACCACAGAAAACCTATGAACTCATGGAAACTGAACATCTTTCAATTGCACCAGCTCTGGGTCAAGGAAGAAGTAAAGAAGGAAATTAAAGACTTCCTAAAATTTAATGAAAATGAATCCACAACATACCCAAACTTATGGGACACAATGAAAGCAGTGCTAAGAGGAAAGTTTATAGCATTAGGTGCCTACATAAAAATGGGGTACAGAGCTATATAAGGAATTCTCAACAGAAGAATTTCAAATGGCTCAAAGACACTTAAAGAACTGTTCAACATCCTCAGCCACCAGAGAAATGTAAATCAAAGCAACTCTGACATATCATCTTACACATTTCAGAATGGCTAACATCAAAATCACAGATGAGAGCCTATGCTGGAAGAGATATGGAACAAGAAGAACACTCTTCCATTGCTGGTGTGAGTGTAAACTTGTACAGCCACTTTGGGAATCAGTATGGTGGTTTTTCAGAAAACTGGGAATTTATCTTTCCAATGATTCAGCAATACCACTATTGGGCATATATCCAAAGGATGCACATACTTACCTCAAGGGCATTTGCTCAACTATGTTCATAGCAGCATTACTTATAATAACCAGAACCTGGAAAGAACCTAGATGCCTCTCAACTGAAGAATGGATTAATAAATTGTGGTACATCTACACAATGAAGTACTACTCAGCAGTTAAAAAAAAAAAAAAAAAAAAAGACATCCTGAAATTTGCAGGCAAATGGATGGATCTGGAGATTATCATCCTGAGTGAGGTAACACAGACCCAGAAAGGTAGACATGGTATGCAATCACTCATAAGTGGATTTTAGATGTAAAGCAAAGGATAACCAGGCTACAATCCACAAACTCTGAAGAGCTAGATAACAGTAGAAACTTAAAAGAGAATCCATGGATTCCCTTGGGAAGGGGAAATAGAGAATATCTCCTGAGTAAATTAGAATCATAGGGGAGTGAGCAAGGGTAGGTGGGAAGAGATCATGAAAGAGGGAGGTGGTTGAGTGGGAGGAGCAACAAAGAGGAAGAACAAGGAAATAGTTATCTTGATAGAGGGAGCCATTGTTGGGTTAGAGAAACCTGGTGCTAGGGAAACATCTGAGAGCCCATAAGATGACCCAGGTAGGACTCCAAGCAATAGTAGAGGGTGCCTAAACAGGACCTCCCCTAGAATCAAATTGTCATTATAGAACCTTCATCCAGCAACTGATGAAGGCAGAAGCAGAGATCCATAGCTAAGCACCAGGTTGAGCTCCTGGTCCAGCTGAAGAGAGGAAGGAGAGAGTATATGAGCAAAGGGACCAGGATCATGAGGAGGAGATCCACAGAGATGGCTGACCCGAGCTATTGGGAGCTCACTGACTCTGAAATGACAGTTGAAGAATCTTCAGGGAAAGTAACTAAACCCTCCAAATGTAGGCAACAGTTGAAGGCGTGGGCAGTCTGTGGAGCCTCTTGCAGTAGGACAAGAGTTTATTCCTGGTGCATGAACTGGCTTCTAGGAGCCCATTCCCTATAGAGGAACATCTTACTCAGCCTTCATACTGCAGACTTACATCAGCTGGACATACCAGATCAAACTGACTCACCTGGGAAATGGATGGGGGGATGGGGTGGGGGAAGGCTGGGAGGGGATGGCGAGGAGAGGAGGAAGGGAGAGCAGTAGTGAGTATGGGGAAAAAAATTAAATAAAAAATGACCTTTAAAAAGAAAAAGGAAATCAAAGAACCTCATGATGGATAATGGAGTTCTGCTTCTCAGGCACCTGAATCCGTGTTTCCTAGAATCCTTTGTTACTCTCTGAGACAGATGATGGGGTTTGGACAATGAAGCTCTTTCTGCCAAAATATCATAGAAGAGCCTTCATGCTCTCTCCACACTCACAGAAAGCGCACTAGACGTGGAAATGCTCAGTAGTGGTGGGTCTCTGAATGGAAGAACATCCAGACTTTGACAGAAGGAAATGAGCCTTGTGCTGTGTTTAGACACCAGTGTTGAGAATATTTAAAACCAGCGAGGAGATAGTTATTATCACATTAATTCCCTTGACTAATGCATACTTGGAGTACCAAGTTTACTACAGCCAAGTCATCCTACTACCTGCCGCTTTGGCGCTCACCCTGTCCTTTGTAAACCCTTCCATTCACAAACAATCCTTTGACGGCATCCACCGAGTCTCTCCTTAGAGTCTAAATTCTTATGCCTTATTTGCATTTCTCTGAAGGGCTTTTAATGTTTCCTACCTTGTACTACAATTTCATTTATATTAGCTTTTTCTCTGTTACAAAGCTCTATGATTATAATAATTCAGTCAATCACTGTGGAGTAACCTAAAGACACATGAAATACACTTCCCATTTGTAAAGACCTGGAATATGATAGTTCCAAAGGTCTCAGGTAAAGAACTTGAAGTTTAGTCCTGCCCTCTTACCTAGTCTCCTTCATTCTGATCTAAACATTTTCAGGACAATTTGGAAGAACTTACTCAGTAGGTGTGGTTTGAATGAAAATGGCCACTATAGGCCCATAGGAAATGGCGCTATTAGGTGGGCCTTGTTAGAGTAGGTGTGACTTTGTTCATGGTCATTGAGTAGGTTACTGAGGATGGGTTTCGAGGCCTCAGAACTTCAAGCCAGACTCAATGGCTCACTCTTCTAATGTCTGTGGATCCAAATGTGGAACCCTCTGCTACCTCTCCAGCACCATGTCTGTCTGAGCATCACCATGCTTCCTGCCATGACAATAATGGACTAAACCTCTGAACTGTAAGCCACCCCCAATTAAATGTTTTCCTTCATAACAGTTGCCATGGTCATGATGTCTCTTCACAGTATAGAACATTAAGACAGTAGGGGCTGATAAGAAAGAGAGCATATGGCTTCGGAAAGTTCTGTCCACCATCTATGACTTTGATTATATTATGACTTACTTAAAAACTCATTCCATTCAATACATTAATTCAAATATTTACTGCATAAACACTGTGCTAGGCAATATTCTAGGTGACTGGCACACTACAGGGCAATTACACTAAACATCCATATGACCCTGGAGAAGATGCTCACCTCTTTTGCATTTAGGTCCTTCCTGAAGGAAGGAGCAAGGATCTTTGAAGAACTAACTGAACAGTGGCCCAGAGCGACACTGGTACAATAAAACAGCATCATTCAGGGGTTTACAGGTCATGACAAGACCCAGACAAGAAACCAAGGTAAGGTTCAGTGAGAAAACACCTGTAGAGCTGTGTAAGCCAAGACGTAGGCAGTCAGTCTTTCCTATGAACCAAGGAAGATCAGAAAGTACAATCACCAATTAACTAATATATCAATGGCACTGAAGAAGAATTGAGATGAATATTCAAGACTTCAAGTATTCAAATTCTAATGGAAAATTAAGTAAAACATTGCTTACTGGCATCAATAGTAATTTCAACTCATTCCTAAAACTATGAATTAGTTTCCTTATGTCTGCCAATCTATCTTCTCAAGATTCTACAGAAATTAATCATCAGAAACAAGTCTCAAGTATAAAAAAATGATTTTATTAAGTGTGAAAGCAAAACAAGTAAATCTATTTAAATACTCTTTACATATTTATAGACACAATAAAGACAAATAACTTATCAAAAATTACAAGTTTAAAGAGTACTATTTTTAAAAAGCCAATACAGTATCTGAAAATACTCTATTTTATCCATAATCAGTGACTATTTTCTTTATTAAAGTAACTCATGTTCTTGGGAAAATATGGAAGATTGTAAGGATGTCTGCCAAGTAGCTCAGTAACAGGCCCTCTTTCTAGGTCTGACAGGGCATGCACTTGCTGAGGACTGTGTTCCCAGGGTTTTGAACTGTGGTGAGCTCCACATCTCACTCCACTTTCAGACCTCACAGCACCAACACAAACAAACAAACAAAAAAAATCAGAGTGTTTTGAGGTGTTTTCCTTCATACGGAGCGAAGAACTTTCTCTTTGGCCGGGTGAAAAACCATGGTGTACTGTGATGTCCAATCTATGATGCAGGGCTTCACTAAGCCAAAGCAGCCACACTGAAAGAAATCTGCTAGGTTCTGTGTGAATCCAAGGCTGTCAAGAAAAGAAGAGAAGACCATTCACATGCTTCCTGTGTTGTTCCTGTCAAGCATTTCTCCCAAACTGGCAGTATCACTGAGCATCTGTGACACCCTTGGAGGACCTTGGGGAAAGCTGAGACATAAGTGTAGCTCCTGGTGTGGAACACTAAAGCTGAAAGCTAGCTCCACTTGATGATCCATTGCAGCCTCTTCTCTCCCAAGCTCAATCGGTTCCAGATAGTCCTCTGCCTAGAGGACCACAGCCTCCTCATTTTTATATTTAAGACTGTACTCAATGGCCTCAGCACTTACTTCCCAAACCCACCTCTGTGAACCTCCCACTCCTAGGTTGGCTGATTCCCATAACTGTCAACTGTGGGTCTGGAACACTCCCTCTCATCCTTACCTCCTGCTGATTCTCAAGGTCCAGCCAATAACCACAATATCCTAGCCCCTCCAAGACTGTAACTATCTTCAGCATCACCCTTTCTCCATCAAATTCCTGGAACAGTTCTATCTTACTCAACACAGGATACTTAACTTTAAGGCACACACCCTATCTTGTGACCCATGCTGTGGTCAGAAAAGGATTTACCTAACCAGAGAGAACTCTCCAGAAGAGAGCTGCAAGTATAGAACTTGTGGGATAATCTTTTTGTACACTGTGAAGATGTGTCCTTACCTAAGGTGCCTTCTGGATGGGTTTAATAAAGAGCTGAATGGCCAATAGCTAGGCAGGAGAAAATAGGTGGGAACTCAGGAAGAATTTGAGGCATTTGGATTTTTGCTAGGCAGACACTATGGGAGTTGGAAGTACAGTACAGAGGAGAAGTAACAAGCCACATGGCAGAAAATAGGTTAATATCAACCGGTTAAGTTTTGTGAACAAGCCTAATATAAGGCTAAACATTCATAATTAATAAGAAGTCTCCGTGTCATTATTTGAGAACTGGCAGTCCAAAAAAAAGTGACAGCAAGGAGACATGTTGAGAATTATAGTGTCTAGCTCAAAATACGTTCTGAATAAAACTAACAAGCAGGCAAAGAGGCAAGACATTGATTTGGGTAAGAATTTGGAAGCTAGCCTTAAAGCAGCTCTAAGTTGTTAGTTCCCAGCTCTTATCAAACAATAAGCCTCAGCTCTAAGTCTGTGCTGCTCTCTGGAGCCTTCTCTAGGCCTCAGATTGCTCTTCCCCACTTCTCTAAGAGACCTGCCTGAATTGCTTCTACCTCTATCACAAGACTCCTGAAATTTAAGAGACTGCCCCTCCCCCTTTTAGGGCAAGGTCTTACTATGTAAGACCTGCCTGGTCTGGAACTAGGTAGACCAGACTAGACTTGAATCCAGAGATTCATCTGCCTCTGCTTCCTGAGTGTCAGAATTAAGGCATGCACCATTGCCTCTGGTCTGATTCTAGAGGTCAATGGAGTAAATATTTTATTCCTTAGCTAAAGCACCAAGATACGAGCACATGACCTGTCTGAAGTGAACATCATCAGCTTTATACCACTCTCTGGTTGTCAATGTAGCCATCTCTTCTCCCTTCCACAAATCCACACTGTAACATCAAACCAGTTCCCAATTCCCTTTCTAACAGCCTAACGCCATGAGCAGGCTTTGAAACAGGATGCCACTGAGTTACACACTGAGGGCTCTGGGTCACCTCTGCCACACCCCCAGCCTCTAAAACACTGATGTAGGCTACAGGGAGATAAGCTTCAAAGCCTAGTCTTTCACACCACAAAGCACTTTAACTTTAAAATTCTGAATTTGTTAGAATGTTCTAAGGAGACATCTCCCAGTCTAAAAATCTAGCTCTCCCTGGCACAGGTGGGTACGTTACACGGAGAACTAAGTAAACATATGACTGGGGCTTGAAAGCCATGCATACCACCCAATGCTCTACAGAACCCTGTGGCTGGCTTGTCAGCCACAAGCTTAACTATCTCATGCTGATTCCCTGCCAGCAACACATAACCTTGTGATCACTTGGTTCAACTGGAGAGTCCCCATCATGGCAAAGCTTCAAAGTAACTTAGATTTGTGGTGAATCTAATAGACCATTTTCCTGACCCCACTGGGCATGTGACCTTATCACTTAAAACCTGACACTGAGGCTTCCAAGAAAGACAGGCTCAGCTCCACCAGATAGTAAGTAATGGAATTAGGTCAAGAAATCAGTGGCTGGGAATCTTCCAAAGACATGGTGACCAGACAAGAATTCACTTACTTATATGGTGTCTTCCTGAGGGACAGTGTCTGCTTCATGTGTCTGCTCTGCTTCAACAGGCTAATTCTTTCATGGGAGGTTAGGCCCAGAAACGCAATCTGAAAACCATGGAAGTATATCAAGAATTACATCTTAAAAGTGCATTACAAAATTGTAGTAAACATTTAATACTTTACAAAGACTATATCCCTCACACTTCTAGCCAAAGATTATATTAAGGACAAAGATTCACAACCTTAAACTGTATTTCCTCTTGTAAATATAATAGCTAGACTTATGGTCTGATTTTCATTAGTACTCAAGAAAACATTATATACAGACTCGGAATTATGAAATAACTTTTCACTACAGCCATGCCTTGTGGCCATATTTAGATTTCAACACAGAAACACACATCTGCCAGAAGAACTGAAATTAGGTATTATCAGTGCCATTATCACATTTTCTGAGTTCTTCTGAACTTTTCTTTAAAAAGGTGTCAAAAAAAGTTAATACACTAAAAGGAAGAATATCCAATCCATAAATTTGAAGAGTAAGGACTAAGATGATTAAGAAACTCTTAAATCATTATAGACCACAACAGTTCACATGATTAGCTCATCTAAACCTTAAAACACGCCGTGTCAATTCCAGTCTGTACAATGCAGTGACCACAGCTTCACTCCATTACACATGGAGGATCTGAGGTCACATGTCTAAGACATGCTGAGGTTGACAGAGGTGAAGTATGTGGTCCTTAGGTCATAGAGCTGACAGAGAAGCAGACTTGGGACTGGCAGGCCAGTGTGAGACACAGCATCTGCTCCCAGCCACCAGCCTGCATGTTCAGCTTGATTTAATGCAGTGAAAGCTGTCTTATTCTTATATCAGGGGTGTTTAAGAAATCAAGGTTTTCAAAGAACTGAGTTGCTTTGTTCCTTAAATAAACAATTGTGAGATTCTTGTTTGTAAAACCCTTTAGTCCAATTTTTCTTCCTTAGTACAGACAAATATATCAATCTTTCTTTAAGTATTAATGCTACCATCTGTTTGTTTTGGAGATGCATCTTGCTATGTGGTCCACGCTGGCCTTTAGCTTCTAATTTTCATGTTTTAACCTCTCGAGAGTGTGCAATAGAGTGTTAGGGCTCTATGCCCACCTTAGCTATCAAGGGTGTTTGAACTTCATACATCACCTTATCATTAGGCCTCTGGTCAGAGGTGAGGACTTCACTTCCCCATCCATAAAATAGAGCCACCACTCTAGTATGTTTCCTCCCTCAAGTGTTCATGATAAACTGGGTAATAAGTGCTCTGGAAAATGCACTCATAAACACAGTATTAATAAGTGAGTAGTCACTGATAATACTGATTCTTCCTGCCTGAGCTGCTGATGTCAGGAGGACCGAGGCCAATGCTCAGTTTCACCACTGTTAGCCTTTCCTTAGCATTTCCTGACTACTTCATTTGTCTTCTTAACTACTATCATTGTTTTCCTCACAAAAGTAGAACCTGCTCTGCTTTTCTGGAGTAATATTCTAAATCCTAGTATTACAGTAACTGCCTTATCTTGGTCACTGGTGCCCATTACATGCAGACAGGCAAAGCAATGGAGCACAACACAGGGTGGGAAGCTCTGTAGAAAGCTGAAGCTGCTGCTGCCCTGGCGTGTGAATCTTCTCAATAGGTGGTCACCCTGTTGGCCTGTTGAGTCTCACATCTACAGAGGAATTGTATAAGGCAACAGAACTGGAAGAACTGAAGGAATTAACTGCTTTGCATTTGTGAAATACTTTACAATTTACATCATGTTTTCACACACTAGTTTTCACACACATGTTTTCACACACATAGCTTAAATGTAAGAAGAAAAGAACCCTGAATGGGACTGTGAGAAGAACTAAGTCTCCTTTTTTGATTTTGTCACTCACAGAGTGACTCCGAGCAACTCAATTCACTTCTCTGTACTATAAAACAAAAGGCCAGAGTAGACTGTTCCTGAGTGAGTACAGCCTCAGCAAGCAATTTATTATTCTAAGCTTTATGCTGTCCATGAGAAAAGCTGGACTTCAGTGTCTCCTCTTACAGACTCTACACCCGAAGAGGGAGAGGTGACATGCTAGATTGGCAGAGGGCCCTGGAGCAACCGGATGCCAGTCTTCTGATTTTTAAAGTCAAGTGTTTCTACTCAACCATGAATCCCTGAAAATTTTATTCAGAGCCATAAAGAGAATACCTGGAAGAGTTGATTTATTAATAAAAATGTTGACCATGAGAAATGAAAAGCTGCCAGTATGAAGATATACAAAACCCAGGGGGAACAGGCCACTATCTGACTGAGGTAGGTCCATAGTCCGTCTTCCTTGAATGTTGTAGCACAATGATTTGACCAGTCTGTAAATCCAAAAGGGGGAAAAAGCATTATTAACAATGGCAAAAAATTTAGCAATCCTCAGAAAAGATAAAATCATATAGTTCTATTTAGGGAGAAATGAAAAGACAACAGATTAGATCAGAATCTAACATTAGGGATGGGAAGAGTAGCTCAGAGTGGAGAGTGTCCTTAGCACGTGTATGGTCCTTGGCTCAAGCTGCATGCCTCAAAAGTAAAGCAAAACAAACAAACAAACAAACAAAAACAGAAATTCAACTTTAGGAGTTTACTTTCTACTTGTGTATTTTTAACTTTCAACAGGGTAAAAACTGTTTGAAACCAAGTGTCTCTGTCTTACTGTGGGGAGAGCTAGGCAGAGATAGCAATGCATCAAATACTTTCAGCAGGGGAACGACAATAGAACAGCACTTCAGTTCTATTGTAACTGTACCTGCATGGGAGCAAGCTCAGACCCTGGAGATGAGGACAGGGTGGCAGTAAGGCTTTGATGGCATCTCACCAGCAGTCGACAGGGAAAGGAATTAGAGTAAACAGGCCACGAAAACCCTCACTAAAGTTAGCATAGTCAGCATAAAGTACACGGGCCAGAATTTTTTTAAGGTTTGACAACTGAGGATAATGACAGCTAGTAAAACATAATCATTTAAGAGAACTACCTTCTTCACTTTACGGGAAGTTACGGACTGAGTACAGGACTGACTATAAATACCTACTAAGGTTTCAGATGATCACGACTGGTAGGGTACAACACATAATACAGACATCCAGATGCCTTCAGGACACATCAGTGACAGGGAGTCAGGCTTGGTATACCTCTGCCATTGGCCTGATTCATAATTCTTTCAAGAAAGGCCAGCGTAAAGGACCTCACAGACATGCCAGTCCAGCACAAGGATACAGAGCAAGATTGAACTGGTCACTGCCCACTTTCTCCTCCAGGGTATCTACATGCTAATTAAAAGAGGCTTTCACTGTGGCCATGATTCTAACCCGCAGCCCAGGAAATGAGAGCAGCAGCAAGGAGAAAACAGGAAGGAAGCAGCAGAAATAAAGAAACAAATCCTCAAGGTCCTGGGGCTCACAGGCACCAAAACAGTACACGGAGGGTAGATTAATTCTAAAGCGAGAGCTCTGTAGATTTGCACTTTGAAGTTTCACAAAGCCTTCCAACAATTTGTAAGCAGTTTCAGACATTCACCCAAAGTAGCATGAGCATCTCCTGGGACAAGAAGAAAATGAGTTCAAGATTGTCCATTTTAGTCTTGAACATCTATTTTTCCCCATTGGATTACTAACCATCTTTCATGAATATATGTCTAAAGCACCTTAAGAGCCAAGTAACAATCAAGGCAACACATTTAAGCAAATGATACATTTTAGAGCTTCTCATAGGACAGCAAAGGAAGAGGCATTCTATGCATCTGATGGAAAAAAAGAATATAATTTCCATAGCAAGTGGAAGAAAGAGATGTTGGATGGGGAGAATATCTAGCTTCTTTTAGCTTATTGATTTCTACTGCTTCTTCCTAGGATTTTTTTTTGGGGGGGGTAACATCATGATCTATTGCAAAGTGCTCATATAGACTTTAGACTTAGACTTCTATCAAATGGCCATCTACATTATCTTATGCAAGGTAATAATTTAATTCATGCTAATGTAGCCTTCCTAGGTAGTCTGTGGTTAATGACAGGGAAACACCCCTCCCCCCTTTATTGAAAACAGATTTTTTATTCCCTCACATAATATACCTTAATTATGGTTTCCCCACCTTCCCTCCATCTAAATCTACTCCCTTTCATGACATAGTTCTTATTGTTCCAGGCCGGTCATTCTCATCTTTAGGTAGCTCTGACACTTACATATCCCTTTCTGACTTGATGTAAT
The DNA here is from genome assembly GCA_004025045.1 of Sigmodon hispidus. Lineage (NCBI taxonomy): Eukaryota > Metazoa > Chordata > Mammalia > Rodentia > Cricetidae > Sigmodon > Sigmodon hispidus. The sequence goes on from PVIH01003751.1 coordinate 39,276, forward strand.
ACCTTTCTTCTCCCTATAATTTGTAGGATGCTGACTTTCTGATTCACATCTTTCCACTCTCAAAATAGACTTCACACAAGACGAAGTGGACGGAGGCCGTGCTGAGACAGAAGCAGGGGGTAATGTAGTGGTCACATGAAGAGGGACTGTAACACAACTCTCATAACAACAACATGAGTGGTAAACAAGACATGGGGTGGCAAGGAGCCCTTGTCAAGAGAAACAGCACAAGCTTGTGTTTACTGTCTGGAAAAAATGACAAGTGACACAATACCTTCATCAGTGACCAAGTATGATCAGAATTTAAGTGAAATGTAACTTCTCACAAATAAAATATTGTATAAAAAGTGGTCGTCCCGAAGAAAACAATAAAGGGAAAAATAGATATTTGTCATTAAAAACCAACTTTGAAAGACTGAACGTGATGGAAAATTGCTGCTGTCCTTATCAGCACCAAATAATGTGCCTATTTTTAGTGTAGAGAGACAAGGGTGGTGTGAAGTCTAGCTCCTTTCTGCTAGGATCAAATCCAAGAGATAAGTTGTTCCCTGGCCAACTTGAAGGCTTCCAAGAACAGGTTTCACTGTCGAGCCTTAGAAGGCAGCTGTCAGAGAGGCTCTGTTAAGACCTTGACTGTTTTTTATTATAAGGCACATCTAGGATGGCTTAAAATGCTCAGGGCTACTGTGGGTTTGGACAAGAAGTGAGCCTGTGTGAGCCAGCCGTGGTTATGTTGTATAAAGCATTCTCTAGAGAACAGATACCCAGCATGTCAGGAGAGAGAGGTCTACAGAGGCTGACCTGCACTAAGCCTGTCACAAGTCACCTCAGTGCACACAGACACTAACAACCTCCAGACAAGACAAGTCAAACACAAGAGAATCGAACACTGGCTGTTTGCAGAAGGGAAGTACAGGACAGAGTAAGCGCAGGAAGCGCTGTCTCAGTGCTGGTGACTGGCTTAGTTGCTTAAGGCTGTTGCTGCCAGGCCTGCTGACCTGAGTTTGATCCCTAAAACACACCTGGTGGGAGGAGAGAACCGATTTCTGCAAGTTGTCCCCACACATAAACAGATATAAATGTAAGATGACAAACCCCCCCCCCCCATTGTAAGCAAGGATGTGGGCTGGAGAGAGGACGATGGAACGAGGACAAGAACCTTATGAAGGGTTTGAAATGTGGAGGCAGAAAGAAAACACCATCTTTAAAGACTAAAGCTCACAGCAATGAGCTAGGACACAGAGGGAGAGAACAGATATGAAAAGATTAGGAGTCAAGACCATGTTCCAAATTTTCTCAGTCTTCAAAATGCATAAACAACCAATACTTAAAGCCCAAAGTTCAAATAAATGTGTAGATGAACAAATACCGGCACTACACGTTCTTCTCCTAGGCAACCTATTTCAAGGTGTGAAGAGTGTAGTTACACAATTCTCAAGAGCTCACCAACATCCTTTATGCTTCATCAGCACTGCATGACACACCTAGGCATCTTTAAAACATGCTACTGAAGGTCATTTTCTATTCTAGGACTGCAGAACAAGTGAGCCAATATTTCCTTCCCAATTTCTCCTGACAGCGTTCCCCTCCATTCTCAGGCTCAGTGGGATTCCCCTCAAATGGCTGGCACTCTGAGAGCCTTGTCTTTAACTTGCTCAGACCACCGTCCTTCACCCTCTCTAGCACCAGTCTCATTTACTCACCACCTCCTGCCTTGCACTGAGGCAGCTGGTTTCTCTTCTCAGGAGGAAAAATCTATACATAGCACGATGAATTTCTATTCTGGCCACTCAAATTCATCCAGGTACTCTTTCCAAGTACTGCAGAGTTACCTCTTCTTACACTTCCTGCAGCTTTCCAGTGTAAACAGTTTTAAAGGCCCACTTCATTCTTTCACTCGGGGTGTGATTTACACACTGGCCGGAGTGCAGCAGACAAGGGCTCACAAGAAAAACAACTAGGTATGGGTACAACATGGGTATGTAAGAAACATTTGTACTTACAGACAAAAGATCCATAAATGATCCAGTCACATACCATGGAAAGAGAAAGCAGGAAGAAAATGTAATGATGATGGTTGCCAAAACCTGAGTCAGAAAAAAAAAAGAAAACATACTTAATATTTTCCTTTCCTAATGATTCCCCAGACAGGACTACTTTTCTGTGAAAAACTTTCAAAATAAAACAGAAACAAGGCTTGCTTTGCTTCTGAATACTTCTAAGCCAGACTGCTCTGATAAGATGGTCAGATGTCTGTGTCAAATAATATTTCCTACTAGCCTAAAAGAAGGCAGTTTGCAAGAGCAAAATTAACTAGGCAAAACCAGTTTTGGACTGCCCTACACTGCTAGTAAGAAGTTGCAGGTGAAGTCACGGCTGGTCTCTTTCCATGGAAAGTGTTTAGGTACAACCTACTGACATCAAAGACTAACTTGAAAGGAACATAAACAGGAAATCTGAAGAGCAGCAAGTACATCACCCTACCACACCAAAGCGGGGAAACCACAGCCTACAAAAAGGCTGGAGAAGGAAGGGGTGAGAGGTACCAGGCAACTAAAGCTCTTCCTACAATGTGTTAGTGGCTTGATGGTAGCGGTGGGAGTATTTGGTGCTAACAACATAAATGCTCCTCAGGTACCACCATATCAGTCTTATTCTCCTCTGAAGTAGCAATATTCAGTAGTATCACTACATACTGCAACAAGTGACCCTTGTTTATAATTACTAGCTGTATTACTGTAGCCAAAGTCATTGGATTTTCTCTGATCCTGCAGTCTCACTTATAATAACAGGAAGAGGAGATAAGACCTCTCTCATTTCATAGGCCTGTGGTAACTAAACAAGACTATGCATGTGGAAATGCTATCAAATGCAATTTGATAAACATAGACAGTAGATGGGCCCATTAGGACTGTTTCCTTACTGGCATTAATTATGGCTGGCAGAATGCTAATCACCCAATCTTTAAGACAGAATGGGGCCTGGGAATACTGGAACCTCAGGAATCATCCAGCCTCCATTCATAGGAAAAAGGAGAACATCAGAACGTTTCACAGGTACCTGCCTGACCTGAAGCCTCAAGAGCTTTAGGGGGATAAAAGCAAATTCATATTGAAATCCTTCATAGTTCCTTCTGTCAACTCTAGTTCTGTCTGAGCACTGAAGGAGGCAGTGGAGAAGGTAAGTAAGAAAGGTAAGTCACAACATAAGAAAAGAGTGTGACATCTGGAGTGGAAATGAATACTACAAAATGATTGCAATTATTTTCAACCTTTACTCTGAAATGTAAATAGTAACAACAACCTCAAAGGTATGCTCTGATGATCAGCTCATACACCACACTGGAACTCTAAAATATCACACAAATGACAGTAGCGGTCATGGTCATTAACAATCTGTCAATCATTTCCCTAAGTCTTAACTTAAAGATTCTGGAAGAGGAGTTACAGAATGGAGACCTTGGATGGCTTTTCATCCAAGTCCCGAGTCACACAGATAACTAAACATACTTAGCTTCACTACAGAGGTAGGTAAAAAATTAAGTCTCTTACCTATGCAGCGTCCAGTCCAGAAGCAGTGCTGATCAAATCGAGCCACACAAGAGTTGCATACATGGCAATGGAGTGACCTTAAAGGCTTCCTTATCTGAGGGCAATTAAGAGAGGACTAAGCAAAAGCAATCTTTGGAAACAGATCATAAGCAAAACTTTAATCTTATGTTACAGGAGACTGGCACAAATCATCCTAACAAGGTGCCTCACTTACATAGAAGCTCTGAAAGGCCTTACTAGCATTTACTTCTGCACATGACAGGAATAAGCCTTCACTAGGAGAGATCTGAATTCAGACACTGTTCACACAGATTAAGGAAAACTCAGGCAGTAATACATTCAGCATGAGAGCACTGGAGTAAGGAAATGGAAATCTTTCCAATCATTTACTCTCTTCTTCTAAGCCTCAACTCAACTGCAAAACAGGAGGTTCCCCTTTGGAGTTCTGAGATGATAAGGTGCCTCTGACTTATATAGTGAATTATAAAATACACTTCATGACAGGAAAATCAAATAAAAGCACTATAGATTATAAGGAGATTAACCACAGGGAGCTTCATGAGATTATACATATTCTTTCATGCACTCAGGGTAAAAAACTGGAACTGGTCTGACAGTAATACAAAATTAGAATGAGGGAAAAAACAAAAGTGCACATACATGCCATGAAGATCTGACAAATGCTTACATAAGCAATGCTACTAAGAATTATGGAAAACAAAGTATTAACAGAAGAGACTCACAAGACACGATGTACAAAATGTTCTGAAGTCCAGACAGCCAGTCTCTGCAAGGGTAACAATATTCTGAAAGACAAAAAAGTGACCTTAGGATGCATTTGATTAGGCAGTGTTATGCATGGTCATGTGCCATTCTCACAGCTTTCAGTCTGTGTCCATCTTCAGAAGTAGCCAGAACAGCAGTTTGGCTCCTACACAACCATTCGGTTCTTGAAATAAGGTGACTTTTCAAGGTGTTCTTTCAGGCAGCAGCCTAGACTGACTGTATAAAATTTATACTCCCATACCCTTACCACTTTCTACCTGCTAGAGCAAAGAAACACACACACACACACACACACACACACACACACACACACATACACACACACCACTCATAAAAAAAGCTCAAATTTACAGATAAGCACTCCAACTTATGACCACAAGCACAAGGTCTTTCAGGACAGGTCTTAGGTAGCAGAAGACAATGTAGTCCCTTACTTCTAAACCTCAAGAGCAACTGAAAAGAGGCTGTATCTCCTCACAGCTTGACTCTCAGAAAAAAGACATAACAAACAAACAAACAAAAGACTCACCACTTTCCTTTCTTCTTCAGAAGCCTTAGTGAAGCCTGGATCTGTTGCCCAAGTCTTGTAGAAAAAATAGAGAAAGGCTACGATGCTGAAAATGAAAACAAAATAGACAGGGCTGCCTGCAACATGTTAAGTCATGTTAAGGCACCAATGTGTTATCACTGTCCCTCTGAATCCCTCTTTCCTACAATCTATACCCAACTTCCTGTGTATACACATCAACCCAAAGTGGCCCCATTCCATGTTCTAATCCTACAGAAGTTTGCTCCTAGTCAGTCAAAACTATTGCTTCTTCATCACTGAAGCCCATTTTGAATACTAACAAAAGCCGCAATCATTCTGGAGGCTGGAAAACATCTAAGCCTCCCAAATTTAACTTCTCAAGGTATAACTGTGGCTTTCCTCAGATCATCCAGACAAATATTCTCTGATCACTTTCACAAGACCATTCAAAGAAAATCACAAGACTTCAGTCAGAGATTCCAATGTACATTCCTATAAAGTACATAACTGCCTGCGTGAGTTTCTTGTTGGAAAGTTTAGTAACCTCTCCTTTTATCAGTTCTGAATAATTAAACATTGCACTTCTTTCAAAATGAGTACAACTTATACACTATTGAAAATATGAGTAAGTTTATGCTGAAAAAACATTACAGATTGTCCACTTTAAAATGTTTTAATGTGGTACTTCTTAAAAACGCAAAGTACCATTTTGCCACAGAGAAGAAACTTAAGAAGTAATAAGCCAATGAGACAGCAGTAAGCCTGTCTGTGCCCAATGTAAATATTATTGACCTGATAGAGTAACTATTGCCTTACAAGGTGGTACCAAGCTACCTTGTATTAACTTCAGAACAGAAAAGAAGGCCATAAAACATGCTTAACTTTTACTATCCAAAGTATGGTCCACCAACCAGCAAAACCGGTTTGTTGGAAAAACTGAACTTTGAGCTGAATGCCAACACACGAGGGCTGAGGCAGTTTTTTGAGTTGAGGCCAACTGAGGCTCAAGGAGTTCTAGGTTAGTCTGAGCTACTTAGTAAGATACTATCTCAAAAATCAAACAAAAATGAAACTATATCAGAAGAAAGTGGGGAGGGGGGAAGAGAAAAAGGATGCATAGGAAGGGAGGGATAGAAGGCAGACAGGCAGGCAGCTAAGGCCAACTTCCAATCAGGCCACAATGACAGCACTAGACTGGATTTAAGGAGTTCTCCACTGGCTTCATCCCACACTGACGTTTGAGAAATACTGACCTAACCCAGAGACTAGCACAAACACCCCTGGTTCGGACAGGCAGAATAAATCCTGCTGGCTGACTGTGCTAGCTAGTTTTATGTCAATCTGAGACAATTTGGAAAAAGAGAACTGCAATTGGGAAAGTGTCCCCTCCAGACTGACCTGTATTTCCTTGATTGATGTGGGAGGGACCTGCCCTCTATGGTATTACCCAGAGGCAGGCAGTCCTGGTGCAATATAAAAAAATAGAGCAGGACCATAAACAGCTCCCCTCCAGGGCCTCTGGAGCAGTTCCTGACCCCAGATTTCTGCCCTGATTTCCCTGGAGGATGGACAAGTTAAAAGCTGAAATAAACCTTTTTCTCTCTAAGTTGCTTTTGGTCATGTGTTTTATCACAGCAATAGAAGCCCTAACCAATATGCTTAGTTTATCACAGTTAATATATAAATGGGGCTAGTTTTAAGAAGGAGATAGGGGCCAAACAAGTTGTATGAAACAGAACTGTAACAAAGCTTACACTGAATGAAGGAAGAGGAACACTTCTAAATGATACACAAGAGATGACTTTTTGTTAACTATTAGATGCAGTTTTTCTCAACTGACATATCATTGTCTCAAAATTCATTCCTGCAGAGTAAGCTGACTGAACCTGGTGTTTCCACTCTGAATAAATCCCAGAGGCATCACTGGATTCCCTCTCCCAAATAAAGGGAACTGCATTCTAACCCCTCGCACAAAGGCAGACAGATTCCTTGCTTCTGTGGTAACCACAAACACCCTCCACCACCACTTATTTCCACAGTCATAAAGATGCCCAAGTCCTACTTGTCTTCAAGACTCAACTTCACTCTCTCTCTTGCTTGTCTTTTCAGATTGGCAGAAAGGCTTCACTTTTTCCTAAGCCCAGGAATGCCCTTTATGGCATCTAGAGTTTAGAACGCAGGTATCTGTAGAGGTGTCGGCTTCCCTTACATGCTGGAGACTCTAAACCTGTTCTCCTAGCACATGGCCACCTGGCCTCGTCCCTCAGATCCTACACTGCTGACCTTCTTCAGATTTACTTGACATAACTTATTCCTGCATTTGTTCAACACATTTATTTTTTAATGGCTCTACAGTGACAATGTCATTCCAAATGAGTATCTCCCAGCATCTGAGACTGAAAAGCGGTGATGCTATCTCCAGGATAGCAGCAATACTGTTTCTTATAAAGCACTTTACCTGTCATGCTCTTTTGCTTATGTTATTTACCATTTTCTCAATAAATACAAATAAATTAATTAATTCAAGAGGGCAATACATTTTGGGTATGTACTGACTGTTTCAGAGGACAGCTGTTGTCCTCTGTAGGGACACTCAAGACCTTGTATAACAGTTTTCTTGACAGTTCCATCACTAGCTACACTGAACCATCATTCGAAGCTCCCAAGTCTCTCTGCCCTCTTTTCTTCTCTGTCTGATGCTAAGTATCAAACCTGGTGTGTGGGGGGGAGAGGGCTGTGCTGGACCTGAACTCATTGTGTAGCCCAGACTAGCCTCAAAATTTCCATTCTCCTACCTCATCTCCCAAGTGCTAGAATCACAGGCATGCACCAGCACAGCAAACTCCTGATTCTCTGTTACTTGATATAAAAACTAATATTGACAGCTGATTCTGAAATCAACAGGGCTTTACATGTACTTAGATTTAAGTACAGCCAGTACCATACAGGGAACATTCAGTGGTTCATTATGTAATGGTCTTAATTGTAGTGTGAATCATTATTAAGGATATTTTTCTTTTCATCCAGCTCCTCACATAAAAGCCAAATACATCACTTACTGAACACATAAAAGAGACCTAAAGAAAAAGATCACTGAGTTATTCCTAAGACACAAAATACCAATAAATACCAACTATATAATGGAGACTACCAGTTCTTTAGACATCACAGCTTAGCAAGCCTTGTAGTCACCTCAAGACCTTTGGTGCTGTCCGCAACAGACAGAAACACAGACTTGGTGAAGTCAAGTAACTTGCCCAATGGTACATATTAACAGAAAGAAAAGGCCACCCTTCTTAGTTTAGTGGTGAGTATCCCTACCTATCTTGTGGAAGACTGGGGTTCAAATCCCTAACAGGGAGAAAAGCCACACTCAGGAGATATATCTCAGTGAGTTTGAGGCCAGTATAATCAACACAGCAAGTTCCAGGGCAGCTAGGACTATAAAGTGAGACCTCATCTGAAACAAATAAAACAATAAAAAGGTCCTGAAATTCAGAACTGCACTGCCTGATAACAGACAATATACTTCCCATAATGCTCTTGACAGTCTACCCATAATAACTACGGGCTGTGGGACAGAAGCCCCTCATCAATCCTCACTGGCAGTCTAAGTGAGACAAGTCTAGATATCTGGGTGAGGCAAAACTGCATCACATCTACAGAGCAGTTCCAGCAGCACAGAACATCCATCTTGAAAAATACTAACCCTGGCTGAGGTATGCCACCTACTGGCTCACAGGCCTTCACAGCAGCATGGTGGATAGATTCCACTGTGTCCATCCTGACACCTTAAGATTCTATCTAGTTTCTTCTGAGGGGACTCCCTGGATGTCTCTCTTAAGTTCCTTCAGATTCCAAGCTGTTCAGTGGTTGTGGTTTGCAGCTTGGGTATTCTTTACTTTTTTTTGAAGTCCATTAATGAGTGAGTATATCCCCTGCTTATCTTTCTGGGTTTGTGATACCTTGCTCAGGAGGATATTTTCCAAATCCATCCATTTGCCAGTGAATTTTAGGGTATCATTTTTTTCTTACTGCTGAGTAGTACTCGTGTCCCTGCCAATAGTGAAGGTGTTGCCTAAACAGAACTTCCCTCATAATCAAATGAATAACCACCCTAAGTGCCATCACAGAACTTACATACAACAATGAATAGAAGTGGAGGCAAGGATACATGGCTGAGCACTGGGCTGAGTCCCTGGTCCAGCTGATAGCAGAGGAGAAGACTCTTTATGAGCAAGGGGATAGGGACTATGAGGAAAATTCTCACAGTGATGGCTGGCTGGAGCTCTGGGGAGCTCAATGAATCAAGAACAGCCACCTGGGAATCATCTGGAAAAGGAACTAAGCCTTCCAAGGCAACTGTCCACTGACATGGGCAGAATGTGGAGCCTCAAGGGGAGGATTCAGTCTGTGTTTCTGTGCATGGACTGCCACCTTGGAGCCCATTCTCTCCAGAGGGAGACCTAACCCAGTCTTGATATTAGAATGAGTAAACTGGACTTTTCTGGAGTGAATACTAAGCTAATCCACCTAGGGACCTCTTGCCCTTTCTGGGGAGAAGATGGGGATTGGGAAGGAGCGAGGCTGAAGATTGACCTGGAGGGGTCAGGAGGGGGGAGGGAATTAAAACAAGGAGATATATGAATAAAAAGTGAGACTTTATTCTATAAAAATAAAAAAAGATTCTATCTAGTATAAAAATTAATTTTTCTAACATAATATACCTTCAAAAGTACCAAGCAGTTCTTAGTTACAACCAAGTGAGAATTAATTTCTACAAATGAGTTAATAACTATGATAGGATTATGTCCTGTTAATTTTTTGATTATGCAAAATTAAAATAATCTGTTGTGCAAAATCTGAAATGTTGTTTATATTTAAAAAATTAATCAAAAACTACAATTTCAAAAATTGTTCACTGACACAAAAGTATGAATCATTCCTCTTCAATATAATGTCCACTGTCCTAACATCTATGAGCACTGGGTCATCTGTGAATGATGTGGTAGAAATTATGCTGCCCTTAAGTGGTGATAAAAAAAGCTAGCATTAATTAAAACCCTTATCAAATCAGTAATTACAAGACAAAGGTCAGAGATAATTTTTTAAAAGCCTAGTGACATCTATGGTAGTTAAGACTTTCACTTAAGCTGAAGAAAAACAAACCATATTAGAAATAATGTTTAGAAATAATAAAACAGCATTAAAGCAAAAACATGACATGATGGCTCTAAAAACTCATATGCCCATGCCATTTATTCCTGTGGGAATTTTTTTTTAAACTTTACTTTCTTTTTAATTTAAAAGTTGTTTTTTTTTTTTTTTTTTTAAACATACCCACCACTGTTCCCATTCCCCCATCCATTTCTCAGAGAGGCTATGGACTCCTAAGGTGAGTTAATGCAGCTTGTCATATCTAGCTGAAGTAGGACCAAGCCCCCTCCCCCAATATCGAGACTGAGCAAGGTGTTCCCCTGTAGGGAATGGGCTCCGATAAGCCAGACAATAAACTAGGAATAAATTCTAGTCCCACTATCAGAGACCCCTGTGGGAAAGATTCTGAAATTTCTCTTTTGCATTTCCTTGATAAGTTCCCTCTTCTTTCCTTTCAGAAATATTACCAGAGAGAGAGACAAGACAAAGAAAGTAAGGCAATAAGCTAAAAAGTGCAATTCCTCCCGCCCTCCTTCCTCTTTCTCTGGCCCATCGGCTGTGTTAGAATAGTTTCACAGGAAGGGGAGAAGGGGGTTTGGAGAGAGATGGAAGCCTAGACATGTGCACGGTGTTACAAACAGATATAATCCAAAGAGCAATCCCACTTCAACTCCTCGGCAACTGAAATCTGGCCATCTTCAGAGGACCAACACTGGACTTAGATCTGAGTCCCTGTCTTCACGTAATATACATATTCACTAGATGTAAGACACATTTTCCATTTGAAACCACACAAGTAGAACATGTAAGAATAAAGTGGGCCATAATTTAAATTATTAAGAGGACCAAGGACAAAATATGATAAAGCACATTAGGAGTAGTTTAGTTCCTGAAATCTGTTTCACATCTACTTCAAGTTCTTTTAATGTTGCTGAGAATCCCTGCCTGAGCCATTAGTTTTGAATTGCTTAGCATTACCTAGGAAGGCATATTTCCCCACATCTCTCCCACAAAGCCAATTTTGGTACCCAGAAGACTTATTCATCAATTGTAACTGCTGATCAAGTTAAAAGAACCACCTGACCTTGAAATACTTCAAAATACCAACATATTGTCATTCTCCTGGAAAGAAGGGTACTAGAGACTAATGCCTGCATAGCACCGTGGAGATTTAACAGAATCAACCATATTCAACATTAAGCTCAGTCAGAATATGTGAATGCAAATACAAGATTAATCCCCTAGATTGTTTACCCAATATCTAAGCTGCTAACAATGGCATTATTGATTTTTGAAAGTAAAATGAAATATGTGTTTCAATTAAGTTTAAAGGATATCAGGAAAGAATAAGATGAACCAAGTCATAAATATCCAAAAAATAGAACTTAGCAGAAAGGCCGTTGGTAAGTATACAAGGTTCTTATAGCCAACCAAAAACCTGAAAAAAAAAAAAAACCCAAAAACATAAGGTTAGTGAAATATGGCATTAGTATGATTTCATGTGAATTCAATTCTAATTGCCCAATAACAATGGTAAGTCAAAGTAACAGCAGCAGCTTTCTCCCTGACTGTTTGTGTCCATTTATTCTTTCACATGAGAAACTGTATGGCAACCTTTCAAAAGCACACATTTCAGCTATTATACGCTACTCATAATTATTGCATTTATAACAATACATTTTCAGTGAATATTCTCTATTTCTATTGCAATATATCATATTGTACTTTTCCATGTAATTCTGAAATATATCAAACCACAAAAATGTAAATACTTGGAAATTAACCTTCATGTGTAAGCAAGCTGTTGTCAAGAGAGCAACTTGATGTTTATGTAATAGCAGGTGTATAAGACCTTAGGCATGAGCTCGTTTGAGAAGCTGTCATAACATGAAAATACACAACAGCTAAAATGACAGCAGTTACCTATGGCACTGACAATCTCAGGCCTACAGCAGGAAGCTTCATGTTCTTGTTAATTTTTTTCAAAAGATTAATATTGCAGTTTCAAAAGTAAACATAAAAATGTATATCAAATGTAAATTTGATATCCCAAACTCAATATAGTCATCTTATAAGTTCAAAAGGGCATGAGGTGGAAGCAAGGGCTGGCAACTGGTGTCCATGACAGGAACATCTGAAATATTGTTTAGTTAAAAGGGAAAAAAAATGCCACAATGACCATAACCATAATTAGGATAAAAGCCTAACTGAGAAGAACAAAGGACCTCACCCTCTGACACCAAGTACATGCTGCTAGAACAGGTAAAAATGGAGTCTACAGCAACCTCCAAACTAAGATTTTACAGGGAAGAAAAAAAGTACACTTGGTCTAATAAAACAGTGCAATAAATTGCCAGATCCAGATCCACAAGAGCTTGTTATTCCTGACAGGTGTCACATACATGTCTGGATCAAGAAGCAAACACCCCTTGAGCCAAATAACAACAGAAGCGCACAGCTGCTTACCTCCGTAAAACTGAAACTCTAGAGGAATATGAGAAAAATAAGGCAGTGGACCAACCTGTCACATGCATTTGACTCATCTGAAATGTATTCACTTGTCAATCTTAGCAACTGAAAGCCTCATGCAATTATCAAACCAAAGCTATTCATATAATTTTTTTTAATAATTTGGATCTTAATAAAAATATTTAAATAAGTAACAAAATGTTCTTCTTGTGGGCAAGTATAAATTGCTAGGTAAGCTCTTGCTGTGTTTTTTTAAAAAAAATATAATGACTTATTTTTGCTAGTTTGGATTAAAATGTATTCAGTGAAAAATAAGTATTTTTAAGTCATGTTTTCTGAATTAGACAATTTTAGATATTTTGCTATTTTTCAGAAATTTGAACTTTTATTTCACATTTAAAAACTTAATTTGTTTCCACCTAACTATCCTGGTCTTTGTGTGACTAAGTAAATATTGCTTTTCTTATGACAAAAAGTAGTGCATGCTTATTCTAGAAAGTGCAGGCAAGCAGAAGGCCTCTCACAGCCTTAGCTGGAAGGCTGCACTGTCTTCCAGATCTTTCTTACAGATTATTACCTTTACAGTTTGTCTCATTTAGTGAATGAAAATGTTCAGCAGCAGAGTCAAGCTTCTACTTTTATGGGCTTTACATTATAGGAAGGTTCTAGGAAGAGAGTAAAATGGGTGATGTAGCAGAACTGTATCAGGATGGCCTCAAAAAGGGTGGTGCCTGAACCCAGGCTTGAGGGACTTTTTCAGTTACAAAATGGTTCAGTGTCCAAACACTTGAGGTCTGGGCATCGGCAAGGCTTAGGGAACAAGCCTGTATTCCAGATGCAGACAGAAAGAAGGTGGAATGCAGTGTGGGGATGAGAAGAGGTGAAGGCAGTGGGAGGGAATCTGTTCTGTTCTGTTTTTCTGAGTAAACAACAAGCTTTAAAGGGGATTTTAACAGGAAAATCAGGTAGAAATGGATCTGCCCTGGCTGTTATGTGGGATATACTACAGGAGTGAAGGCAGGAGACTTGGTGGAAGTACTTATAAAGGGCTAAACGCTAAGAGTAAATAAAGGCAAGGGGAGAATCAAGACTGATACCCACATTCGTGTGAGGAACTGATACAGGGTTAGGGTTAGGGACAGTTGATTGTGTAGCAGATACTTTTCTGAGCATTTATTCATATTAGCCATGAAGTGGGCATTATCAAAATTATCCTTACTCACAGACAAAGAAACTGAGGCACAGAGAGGAAGGACAACTGTTTGTGATTGGAGTGGTATGTGTTAAGGCTAAACCTGGATCCAAGCAATACGACTGACTCATTAGCATAATCATGCATATTTCTGTGTGTGTTATTTTTAAATAGAAGTACAACATATTTACTGTTTCATTACCTCTCTCATTATATTCAAGTTGCTTCAACAAAAAAACCATCAAATGAAAAAATAATTAGTATAAAATGTACTTAGGAGTTAAAAGGGAAAAAATGTGAAAATGGTTAAAATGCTTCAAAATATAAAATGGTTACAGAACTTTCTCTATCACTGTCAAACTGAATGATATGTGTGACTCATTCATTTTTCACCAATCATCTGCTTTCAGCCCAAAGCTATACCTCTGAATCCCTTTCTTTGTACTAGCCTGAGGATGCACTCATATGGTTCAGTAATATTTATAGCTCAACATCAATCTGAGATTCCAGCTGATTTAGAAAAGAAATATGCAGTTACATTGGAAATTCAATAACCAGCTTTGCAAAGACTAATATACACACCTTGGAAACAAAGATGTCAGAAAAAACAATGCTACTAGAAGACATCCTTTTAAAAGCCAAGAATCTGAATTGAAGTCCAGGATGTATCCAACAGCCCACAGGGTAATCATAGAGAGTATCAGCAGCATGAAGAGCTATTGAGAGATTAGAGTTTTAGAACTTGGTGAATCACACCTCCTAACTGTAATTAGTTCAGTACAAGAACTACTTCCTAAGTACAGGACAACGTAATTCAACTAGCAGATTATCTTCAAACTGCTGTCAAATTTAAAATATGATGAGTTACACATCTTAGAAACAATTTTACAAATTTAGCTGAATTTTGCTTTGCTTTGCTTTTCCTCAAAAATGGCATTTTAAAAGGAAAGTGATAATAAAAGTTAAAAATTTCAAAAATAATTTCTCTTAGTTAATTCTCTACATCACCAAAAATAAAGAAACCAAAGGGACTACAAAAATCAATACAATCAAACTGCACCTTGAGCCCAACCTGGTATGACTCCTGGTAAGAATGCCAGAGAAACAGTTCTGAAAGGTGTGAGCTTCAGTCGGAGCATGTGAAATTGTAAATCGCTATGGACACCCAGGAGGCATTATGTACAGCAGAGATTTATCCACATACAGGTAGAAAAGCTGCAAATGAGCAGCTTCCCCAAGACAGGCAGGAAGGAGTGGTATCTTAGCCAACACAAACATTCAAGGTTAAGAACAAAGCTAATTCCTATTAGTACTAAGAAAGACTGATCAGAAAGTCATGCTGGAATGCTGGCAAAGAGTTTCAGAGAAGCAGGAAAGAAAGGAGGAGGTCTTGGTACTCAGGGGGTCAAAGACTGAAACCTTTCTTCAGAAAGCTAATGACTCGGCTACCTCTGACAAAGTACAAGGAATGAAATGCTGAGCCAAGGGTGGTGGTGCTGGGCTCCACGCTTGAGCATCTCAGTGCTGTAAGTGTAAGTGTACAGAAGACAAGCCAGGCTTTTGAAACGGCAAAGAGGAAGAATGCACTTTGCCTTGTTTTCTTACATTTTTATTCCTGAAAGCCATTCTGGGAATAGATAATTTCAAATGGCATCAAGTCTTCAAAATGTTTCCAGTTCTAACTTACTAACATAAAAATAAACGTACAACCTATAGTACAATCATCATTACAAAATAATTTTGGAATAGAGTAACAATTAAATGTGGACATCACAACTGTGAATCTTGAACATAACAGTCTTCTTCTACATGAGCCACACTATTTATTCACTGAGGGAATCCTGAGTGCAAGGCTGTTCTGCACATGGGAGACATTGAACTAAAGAGCTCTCTTTCATGAAGCTGAAATTCCCAGCTGGGAAGACAAACAAATGTTAAAGTACATAAAAAGCTGGAACTTGTAAAGCTTAGCAGGTGTGCTAGCTGGCTCTACATCAACTTGATACAAGCTAGGTTATATGGAAAGAGGGAACCTAAATTGAGCAAATGCTCTCACTAGACTGGTGCGTGGGCAAGCCTGTGGGACATTTTCAGAATTGATGATTGATATGGGATGACCCAACCCACTGTGGGAGGTGTCAGATGTGGGCAGGTGGTCCTGTATGTCTTAAGAAGGCAAGTGAGAGGTTAGCAAGGGAAATTCAGCATCACTCCTACATAACCTCTGCCTCAGTTCCTACCTCCAGTTCCCTACCCTGCCTGAGTCCCTTCCAGGACTTCTTTTGATGAAGGACTGTGGAGTAAAAGTTAGGCAAATAATCTTCCCAGCCCCAAGCTGCTTTTTGTCATGGTATTTTATCACAGCAATAGAAACCCTAAGACAGTAAGCGACTGTCAGGATTTAGCTTTCACTGCAGAAGAATGGGGAGATACCTAGGAATCTGAGGTGAATCTGACTTACATTTTCAAGGACTCATCTGAAAAACTAACATGGCATTGGTAACGTGGTGAGAAGGGATCAAATTCCATACATAAATGAAAGACAGGACCAGGTAGAACCATTCCAATGTAAATATGGAGTCTGATGGACAGAGCAGACAGCTGGAAAGCCACCTCCTCAGATGCTGAAGGCAGAAGGAAGAGGAAAGGAGTTCTGGTTCTGCTGTACTATACTACAGATGGCCACTGGACATTCCCTGATGTCCTCTACTGCAATGTCTACTGGACACTGACCGGAATGAGCCAGACAGGTCATTTAGTTGAGTAATCTAAATGGTCTATGCTGAGGAGAGAAATGTGGGGGCTGTCAAGGGGCAAATGCCATTTAAGGGATGAATAAGTAGAAAAGTTTTCTAGGCATCCTGATTCCTAAGAAGTTGGGGAGTAACATCTCCTTTTTTCACCCCAACTGAAAACTTAAGTATAGCACTCACACTGATTTTCTATGTAAAAATCTTGTATCTGCTAATCAAAATTATCCTGGAAGTATAATTATTAATACTACTTGAAAAGACACTATCATATTTGGAAACAAAACCATTAATCAACCCAATACCTACTTTATCAACACGAATTATATTCACAACCATGGCTTAGTTTTCTTAGCTATTTAGGAGAGAAGGTCGAAGTTCCTAAGCCATTTTTTTTTTTTTTTTTTTTACTGTTTAGCTCATGTTCAGAACACTATAGAGAAGAATTGCTAAGTTAAAAAGAAAAATGTTATTTTCAATAGGAAAATAAATCTACATGAAGACTAATGGGGGCTGGACTAATGTGGCATTAATGAAGGGATGACATCAGATTCTAGTGACAAACTGACGGCAGGACCAGCCAGAAGCACATCAACATGGACACAGGGTGTGACTGACAGCACACAGCATCATAGGTAAGAAAGAAACCACTACCTAAGGAGATGAGGAGGCTTAGTCTCAGGTGGGCAGGAGCAAGAGGCCAGTTTTGATACTTCACACTGCAAATGTCTACTAGACACTGACCTGTTAAGTCAAGTAGGTGCTCCTCTAAGAATCAAACCCATTTTACATTTCAATTCATTCATTAAGTAATTATAACTAGTGAAATGCCATATTTTTTTCCTTTGGCTGTGGTATATACATGAGAAAGATCTACTGCAACACAATCAAAGTTAATCTGTAGTTTCTTCTGCTTCCCCCCAAATAAATCCAAAAACATTTATTACATAGAATACCTCGCATTTCTGTAGCCATCTCCAAAGTCTAAACTTTTTGTTGGCTCTCCTCTTGGCTTCCGTTTTTAGCATGTGAGTAATAAGCTGGTTTTTATTTTGCACAGCCATATCAAGAGGTGTTTCTCCCTTTAAAAAAATCAATTATATTTATATTTTTTGATATAGTACAGGTATTAAAAGTCTTTTTTTCCTAGAATCAAAGACTCAACACATTTATTCTAAGAGTAGCTATTATTATCTTTTGATATATAAAACCCAAATGAATAGCTACCAGGACATTAAGTACTCATCCTTAAATGAAGATATACTGAACTAGGGAAGAGAATACCAGACCATACCTTAGCATTTCGAATGTCCAGGCTAGAACCAGCTTCCAAAAGTTTATCAACAGCACTGACATTTCCTGCTGCGACTGCCCAGTGAAGTGGGGTGTTCTGATGTGTTTTATCAACAACACTGAGAGAAGGATTAAACTTTAAAAGAAATCCAGTTGGTTCTGGCCTGTCTCAAAAACAGCAAAAATACCACAAGGCATTAGTAGGAATGAAGATGTGAGGAGAAAATACAAACAGAGAAACTTTACAGTTAGTTTGTCAGTTAACAAGTAACTATTCTCAAGAACTAGAATACTGGCAGATGTACAAGTGTCTTTTACTCTTAAAAAAAAAAAAAAAAAAAAAAGAGGAGTATTTTTATTTACGTATAGGTGTATATACACATACATGTGCATGCCAGAGGAGGAGCTGCCTGATTCCCTGTGGACCACTCTACAGTGGGTTCTAAGACAGAAATTTGGTCTCTTTAGTGCTGAGTCATCTCTCCAGTCCCAAATATCTTTTATTTAAATACTCCAAATTCAGAATTACATGATCATGCTTGGGGCAAATGATAAACTTAATAATCTCACAACCTAAATTAAACCTTATGCTGCTATAGCGTGTGCAAACAGTTCTCTTCTAGTTACTAGCAGGGAAGATCAAGCAAACAAGAAAGACAGCTCTTAAATGTAATTTACATAGTAATACAGGGGATGAGGAAAGTTCATGTTGTTCTATTTAGTGATTAATATTTTTAAAACTATTAATTTAACCTTGGCAAATAATGAATGGTGTACAATTAAACACTACTTGTATGTCTTTCTAAAGTGGATAAAGTAAAAGCTACCTTTACCCTCTCTTTCTGTCAACTGTTAGGGAAAATAGATGTAAATACAGGCTGGATATTCCTTTCCCAAAATACTTGGAACAAGAGGTATCTTGTATTTTCTTTTAGGGGTCTGTGTGTGTGTGTGTGTGTGAATAGGTTCTCTGCTATTCCTTAAGGATAAGTAGCAAATCTAAATTAAAATTCATCTGCTTCATATACATCACATACATATTCTAAAGCTATATTTTTAATGATTCTTTGCATTATATATGGTGTGAAACTTCCTATTTAAGATATCATACTGTATAAAAACAGATTTTGTAGGACTCAGAATTCCAAGATGAGTAATGCACAACTTATATAGACATTATGTTGTCTTAAAAAAATCAGATTTTAGCAATCTTATTTGCATTACCATCCTTGATAAGCCATGCTTATGATTCTTATCCTGTTCATAGTTATTGTTAACTTTTCTTCTTTAAATTCATGTTACTGTTTTTTTGTTAAATACAAAATAAAGAAGGAAAAAAATCAGATTTTAAATTTAGGACTTAGGATTTCAAGATTTGGAAAGCTGAACTTATATTTCTTAAAATGTTACTATATTTCGAAAGTGCTAAGCTAAGGTGGGTGATGGTGGTGCACGCCTTTATTCCAAGCACTTGGGAGGCAGAGGCAGGCAGATCTCTGAGTTTGAGGCCAGTTTGGTCTAAAGAGTCAGTTAGAAGACAGCTAGGGTTACACAGGGAAACTCTGTCTCAAAACATACAAACACAAACAAAAAAGAAAATGATAATCTAGAAAATAATTGTAACAAATATTTTTCTTTTTTACCATTAGTACTTTCCCTTCTTTCAAGAGATCTACCCAATAAAAACAAGATCTGACTTTAATCACTCCATTAAGCTCTAACAAAATTTCTCGCAAAATTCTACCTGTAGCCCCATGGATACATAAAAAGAAAATTAGAAAAATGGTTCTACAACAAACCCGGCTCCAGCTATGGGTGTGTCTAGAAGAAGCAGACCTGAAAATATATTAAACTATAGAAACAAATTGATTAAGAGAAAACTGTAACGTTCATGTGTGTAGAAGGAATAATGACAGCTGGACCACATGGTGAGCATTAAGTACACGTGTTTATGAATATGTAACTGATCACATCCTGCAACACACTCTTGTCACACACCAGTTCTATCAGTGTCTTGACAGCAGACAGCATTAGCAGAGAACTTCAAATTCACTGCTGTCAGAAAAGTGGGTTTATCATAGAGATTTGTGATTATAAGAACATTTTAATTTCTCATCTTTTCAGGTACATAAGAAGAAATCAGTTAATAAGCATATGCTGGGCTGGAGAGATGGCTCAGAGGTTAAGAGCACTGCCTGCTCTTCCCGAGGTCCTGAGTTCAATTCCCAGCAACCACATGGTGGCTCACAACCATCTATGATGACATCTGGCACCCTCTTCTGTATACTGTATACATAATAAATAAATAAATCTTTAAAAAAAAATAAGCATATGCTAAGGAATATCAAGTCTGTAAACTTTCAAACTTTTCATGAAAGCTACCAAAACAAAAGAATGTCCTTCAATGGTGTATTCTAAGCACAGCTATTCATGCCCATGTGTAAAAGCTCCAGCATATACTAGCATCTCCCAGACCCAGATACTTGAGATTATATTTCCAAGGAACTCACAGGAACCAAGAGGCAGAATGAGGGGATTCTGTAACACTCACCCAATTACTTTGTAAGCTGAAAGCATGAGAGGTGTCTGCCCATTGATATCTGTCATATTCACGCTCTAGTGCAAAAGGAATCAGTTAGCAAAACTGTGAACACAGTATAACAAGTTGCATTTCTCAGTAAATAAATACTTCTTTAACACTTTCAGTCCCACCACTGCTCTATAAAACTTATTTAAATATCATTTAGGTTTAAAAAAAAAAGTGCTTTGCTTTTACAGGGTAAAAATCCAGACTGCTACAAAATATTTTAAAGAGAGAATCTGAATTTATAATATGAAGTGTTTTGTGATGTGGAAGGAAAGTATAGGATAGCTGATAGTCACCATTGGAAATGACACAGAGATCCTGAAGTCATTTCATTTTAACCTCAACACATGGAGCCACACTAACACTAATACAATAGCAGTGAATTATCTATCTTCAGAGTCATTTTTTTTGTACATGCTTCAAACAGTTAAATAAGAAAAATTCAAACTCCTTATACTTTCTGGAAGAGAAGGAAAAGGGAATCATATCCTTATAAGGATATAGTCCTTTCACAAGACCAGACATCAGTGGCTCTCATTAAGGGAAGGAGTTTAAGGAACTAAGGATTCTTAAGGCCCTGGGGAAACAGAATTTAGGAAGAAGCACCAGGGTCTCTCTTCTCATACATCTATCCAAAATGAAGCCCAGGAGGTTGCAATTATTTCACTTCACCGGGCTGTCTGCGAGAAAGTGCTTATAGAGGGAGAATAATCAATGCAGTGGCATTTGTGCAAACACGTTTCCACACCCATTCCAGACAAGACTGCTAACACATAAACCACCTTGCTGTCAGACAAGTGAAACTGTTAACAGTTAACAGCACAGCTAACAGTGAAACTCCCACTGCTGACAGCCTATAATTTAACCTGTGCTCTGAAGGACGTCATTTTTATGGAATTTACTCAGAGAACAGTAAATAGGATGTACACATTCAAATTGACATCCCATTTGAGCCCAAATAATGAAAGCAAAGGAGAGTTAATAGTGACCTGACTATCATTTCTATACTCAAGTAGAAGAAAAATACAGGCTGTGCGGTCATGTTTCTGAAAATTACTGGTCTCGTCAGAAAAACTATTACAGGCTTAAAAGTTTCAAAAACGTTAAATGATGCTGAGCTAAAATAACCTGCTTTCTCCCTCTAATGAAGCCAAAAGCCAGTGCTAAACAGCTAGGTTGGCTTACTAAGGTTAATTCTGAGTATCTGGTTATCCATTAACTTCCAGTTTAAAACTTAGGGTGGACTAGGGCCAATAATCTCCCCAGTATCTTCAGATCACACTACCTGAATATAAGGCACTTTTCAAAACATACCTGTCCCTTTGAGATGAGATATGCTATAATAGGCATGTGCTGAAACAGGACTGCCAGATGAATGCTGCTGAACCCTTCTCCATCAATTAGAGCGGGGTCTGCACCATGCTGTAGTAATAATATGACCATAGGCAAATGCCCTTGTCTGTAAACAGAAAAATTTAAAATGTACTGCATCCTGTGGAAGTAGAATTCATGCAGAAAACCAAATAAATAAATAAATAAATAAATAAATAAATAAATAAATAAAAATCAGGAAGAAACTGAAGAAACTATATCTCTAAGGGATTTTGGCTGGATAAAAGAGTGTTCTCTAATAGGATGCTTTAAATACTTGCAGTTGTACTTGGGTCTTTACTCTTTAAAAAAGGGAGTATCTTTATTTACATACAGATGTGTGCATACAGATGTGTGCATGCCAGAGAAGGCCAGAGGAGCCTGTCTGATTCCCTGGACCTGGAGCTGCAGGCAGCTGTGGACCACCCTACAGTGGGTTCTCAGACAGATTTTCTATAAGAGCAGCAAGTACTTCTATAAGAAGTCTTTCTATACTTAAGAAGAAAGTAAGTCTTTCTATAAGAGCATCTATAACATGTTCTTAAGTACTGAACCATCTCTCCAACTTCAAATATCTTTTATTTAAATACTTCATATTCAGAATTACATGATCATTCTTAGGGCAAATGATAAACTTGATAACCTCACAATCTAAATTAAACCTTATGCTGTTATAGCACAATGCCACCAATGGAAATTTTAAAATCCTGCCGGTAGAAATATGATGGTGTAATAATATTAAGACTATGGACACACTGTGAAAATATTAAGAATCATATATATATATATTTATAAGCCATATTATTAAGAAGTATATACATATAAGGAACCATATTTATACACACATACACATTTCCAAATGCAACTCATTCTCATGTAAACTAACAATATCAGTAGCTTGAAGGACAGTATTAATCCTTAGGTTTTTTAAAACTCTTGCCTATAGAGAAAAGTTTCAGTGCTGTTCTGTTTTGCAGTAACAATTAATTGTTCACTTCAATTACAATCTTACCAGAGTGGGTTAGGCAGACAGATTTATTCTCTTAGCTTAACAGGATCGTGTACCATACAGCAAACAGGGAGGCTAGATATCATAAGTGCATGGTAAGCCAGCCTACTCAAAGTCATCCTGCATCAACTTCAAAGGAGTTTACCCATTTGATCTTAAATACACTTTACTTTTATCTTGTGGGAAAGTCAATCTCTTTTTTGTTTCTTTCATTTTCTTTTCTTTTTCTTTCTTTCTTTCTTTCTTTCTTTCTTTTTTTTTTTTTTTTTTTTTTTTTTTTTTTTTTTTTTTTTTTTTTTTTTTTTTTTTTTTTTTTTTTTTTTTTTTTTTTTTTTTTTTTTTTTTTTTTTTTTTTTTTTTTTTGACAGAGTTTTTCTGTTCTGTGTAGCTCTAGCTGACCAGGAACTCAGTCGATAGTCTAGGCTAGCCTTGAACTCAAGAGATCCATTTGCCTCTGCCTCTTGATCCATCACCCTGCACCACTATTGCCTGGTGAAATCAATTTTAAAACAGCATAGCACTGAATTTTCAAATGTGTATCTAAAGCTGGAGACCGAGGTTACAGTTGAACTACTGCTTTTATTCATACAAACCAAATAGAAGAGATGTTCATTCCAGTTTTAAAACAGAAATTCCAATACACGTGAGTCTGCTAATCATACTTGAGTACAGGATCAAACACTAAACAATTCTTCTGGAAATGCTAAAGCTGTACTTTATTTTAAAAGGCAGAGGGAAACAAAAGAAAAGAAACCCAGTCTCCTGCCTGCAGCTGAGGTTATGACCAGCTGCCACAAGCCACATAGCTTAAGTTGAGCTTGGAAAAAACATCTTACCGGATGGCCCAGTGAAGAGGAGTTGAATTTAAATCACCACCCAACTGATCTATCACAGCACCTTTGGAAATATAAAACCTGTTAAAAAGCAATGAAAATAAGACATGAAACTTAAGATTCATACTAAGAAAAGTTCTTCCTCCATCCACCTCCTCTCTGCCCCAAGGCAAGATCTCAAGTAGCTCAGGCTAGCCTGGGCTAAAGATAATCTGAACGAACTTTTGATCCTCTTGTCCCCACTTCCTGAGTGCTAGGATTGGATTACAGGTGTGCACCATTACATCTAGATTTTATGTGGTACGGGGATCCAATCCTGGGCTCTGTGTCTGCTAGGCAAGTACTCTACCATCCCAGGCCAACTTTTTCTTAGCATTGTATTATCAAACAGAAATTAGAGTAACTCTCTTGAAGGGCCCAAATCTACAGAAGTCTCAGAACTATGTAGGACAGCAGCAGATTCTGCTGGTGAAACACTTAATAGTGTGTGTGTGTAATTATTTCTGCTATAATTAGCATTCCACTATCACCTACAAACCAAACACATGGTAACTTTCTTGACTATCCTAATGACTACAGCACATTTAAATAGCTTCAAAAGTGGAAAGAGAAAGGTGAGATCATACCAATTTCAGCAGTTCAAAATTAGAAGTAGCATGTGGGAATGAATTCTTGCCTGCATGTATGTGTGGGGGTGTTGTGAGCTGCCATGTGGGTGCCGGGAATTGAACCCAGGTCACTGGAAGAACAGTCAGTGCTCTTAACCACTGAGCCATCTCTCTGGGGAAATGAATTCTTAAAGTAGCAAAAAGTAAATTTAAAATCATTTTAGACAAATTAGAAATTATGAATGTTCTATTTTAAAAACACAAGGTATGAGGTACTTGTATACAGGGAACCTATACTGTAATGAAAGCAATTTTATTTCTAGTTTAGAGAAGCTTACTTTCTTACTTCAAAGATCTGCTCAACAAAGCACATTATCTAAAGAATATACCATGAGTTTGTCAGTATGATATGTTAGGAGATTTTTAAACTAGTAAATTTAATTTTTTTTTTTAGTCACAAGGATTGTATACATAGTCCTCTGATATGAAGCACATACACTCAAATACTCATTATTCACTAGCATTTTATGTACTAATGTAGAAATTGTTATACCAAACAACAATGGGTAGCAGGGCTTTCTTCATTAAGAACTATATAAACCATTACATGCTCACTTCAAACTGTATTCAACATTTAACTTGTTTCCAAGTCTGATTCTCTACCTGTCTATTCATCTTGCTCTTATAACACAAAATATCTCAATGCTTCTTCTAGAGTTGATTCGACTTCTATCCTGAGAATGTTTATAATATTATTCCTTTCTTTTCAAGACATCTCCTTTCCCTTACTAGCCTTTATCTTTATGATGGGTCCCCTTTAAGATTGGTCTTCTTCAACTCTATAGTAACAGATGTGTGGCAAATTCCAGGTATTCATTTATAAAAGAAGACTATAGATGGCCCAGCTCATACGATAAACAAAATGAGACTGAGTTTTAAGAGCCACAAAGACCGTGTTCTCTCTCTCTCTCTCTCTCACACACACACACACACACACACACAATATCTTACTTTACAAGCTCCAGTCTGTTGTTAATGGCAGCCCAGTGAAGAAGAGACACATTTTCTCTGTCTGGTTGTCTGACATCATATCCTGCTTCTACTAACTCTTTACATCGTTCAAAAATTCCATATCTTAAGTAAGAAAAAGAAAAGCATAGTTAATATCATTACAATAAATTTAAATGTAAAATTTTCTTCCTTTTATCATGACATTTAAAAAAAATCCAACAACTTTTTAGTCAACATGGAAACACAAAGCAGGTATCCCTTAGTACCCTTGGAGGGATCCGTGCAGGTGTCAACATTTGTGCATGTTTAAGTCCCTTACATAAGTGGCTGTCATATATAATAGTTATGCATATCTTCCCACATACTTAAGTCAATTATAGGTTACTTACACAACATAGATGCCATGTAAACAACTGTGTATATACAATATATATATTGTATAGACAACCAACACAAAGTTTACAACTCTATGAATGTACAATACAAGTGCTAGTGCAGTATTTCTGCTAGATAAAAAATGTAAATATGCCCTGTAGCTCCTCTCCCGCCCCCCCACCCCCAAGGTTTCTCTGTTACCAACCCTGGCTGTCCTGGAACTAGCTCTGTAGACTAGGTTGGCCTCAAACTCACAGAGATCCCCTACCTCTGCCTGCAATTAAAGGAGTGCACCACCACTGCCCAGCCCAACCTTTGTAGCATTTTAAAGATCGGAAGTACATGTATGACAATGCTAAGTGAAGACAATATGCAGAAGCTTCTGATAATGACACTGTGTCATAGTTGTATACTTCATCTTTTAAAGGTCATCTTGGTTATTTTCCTGGAAAAAAATACTCCTTTTATTCAAGAAACATTATTGGTAGTTTAGAATGGCTGGCTGTCTCTTTGTTCATTTCTCCTTCCCAAATAACCAATTAAATAAACATATCTCCACAATCATTTGAAAAGGTCTAAGACCTAAGGGAACATTAGAGATGAGTTCTAACATTTGCCACAAGAGGGCTTTTCAGGAAACAGAGACATTTCATTGTTCCCATTATGATTAAAGCCAGTGTTCCCCTTAAGAACACTCTTGTTTTCATAGCAACACAAAATACCAAATTATATTCAATTCACCCAATGTAGTGGACCCAGGATCTTCAAACTTTATATTGGCAATTAGGATGCTCTGGTAATTGTCAATATATGAATAATGATTATAAACACTAGCCAATGTTATGGTCAGCCAAAGATTTAACAGAAATAATACCAAGATAGTCTGATAATACTAGTTTTTTTTTTAATGGTGATTAGATGAGTGTGACTTATTTTAAATGAACATTACAATGTTTATGCTTGATTACTAACATATAAATTACTCCTTAATCTCATCTAACAGACATCTCAAAATGTGCTCAAATGCAAGAGTTGCAGTGGTCACTGAAATGAACAGGCTCCATAAAGATGAAAACACTGGCAATAACTGACAGTATAGATGTCCATGTATGATCACCATAAGCAGAAATATTTAAAATATATTTCTATTTTCAGCACAAGGAACAGACCCATTATTTGCTTCAAGTGGTCAGAGAATATACTTCTATCTGTCCTTGGGGCTAGCAAACAAAAATACATAATAATTATCAGTTAACATCTACAAACATGAGGTATTATTTTCCGTTCCACTCCTGTATTAGGTTACAACATACTTTAAATTCAAGTTCAGAGTCTGGTTTCAGTCTTATGCTTAATCACTCATTCATTCAGTAAACAATTTTATCAGGCATCCAGTAAAAGACAGAAACACTGCGAAAGGCCTGGGGCTAGAAAGATAAAGGAGATTTAATTTTGCTAAAAAGCTGCTCAGAATCAAATGGAAGTGCCTGACACACAAACAGCCCATATTTTGCACTAAGTACTTTGGTGCTGAAGTGGCAAATATACTTGGTGCTGGTATTGAGCTGTTAGGATACAGTAAGCAGGTGCCCATTAAGTACCATCAAGTGCACATACGTTATCGGAACTGAACAGGATCTACAGGTAAAAGAGACTATGTAGTAGACTTACTGTGTAGCTTTGACAATGTCACAGTTACTGGAGTCCTCTATAAGAGGAAGAATTTCTTTTGCCTTTGCAAGTTCTTTGTTTTCGTGTGCACAGATGCCATGTCGACCAAATCCCGGAAAGTGGGAGCCATGGTTGTGATTCCTGCACTGAAGAGTAAGACCAATTGACAAGGCATGTAAAAGAATCAACGTCATAAACCAATTATGTAGTGAAGCATTCGATACCATCAACAATACCTATACTTTGATCTCTTACAGGAATATCTTAGAGAAGCTCTTATCTTAGATGCTTAATATAAGAAAAACCCAAATTATTAATGGTTGTCATTGAACAGGCTATCTGAAAAGGCACAAATGTGCCTTGGTAGTTGTAGCAGTAAAGGGTCATGGCTGTTGACAACTGTAGGAACATTACCATGATCTTGTTTTCAGAGTTGTGGGCACACCCTAAAAAATATTCTCCCCACTTCCTAATGAATCAAGCTCTTACATTTTTCTTTTCTCCTGAAGATAGAAAAACCTCAAGCCAGGAATATAGCAAAGGTGGTGTGATAATGTATTCTGTGACAATGCTAATAAGACTGTCTTAGCAGAGGTTCCTATTGGCTTTGCAGAAACAGGTTGCAATGAAACAAAAGGGACAGCAAAAAGCGCAAGTGGCAAGGAAGGAGTTGCCTTTGGAAGTGAAAGTGCCCCTGGTGACAGACATCAAGAGAGTGAGAAATATTATCAAGTGAAAGTGCCCCTGGTGACAGACATCAACAAAGTGAGAAATATTATCAAGTGAAAGTGCCCCTGGTGACAGACATCAACAAAGTGAGAAATATTATCAAGTGAAAGTGCCCCTGGTGACAGACATCAAGGAAGGGGTTGCCTTTGGAAGTGAAAGTGCCCCTGGTGACAGACATCAACAAAGTGAAAAATATTATCAAGCATCCACAAAGAGCTGACTTGCATTACTAACCACATGAGCTTGAGAAAGAATTCCAAGTTCCATAAGGGAATACAGCTCCACCATGACAACAGCTTCTGAAATCCTGAGCAAAGGATACAGATAAGGTGTGTCTGGATCTTTGACAAGCAGAAACACTAAGCTAATAAGCACTTGAAGCCATTATATATATACATGGTCATTTGTCGTGCAGCAACAGATAGCCAGTACAGAGTGACCAAAGAGGTCAGGGAAGGAGTCCCACCAGCCTGGGCTCAGGCCTCCTAACTCCAGCTCCAAGGGATCTAACAGATCCCTCACACAGACACACATACAAGCAAAACACCAGTGCACATAAAATAAAAATAAGTCATTAACAACAAAAAAGGAAAATCTTTCACAAGAATGACCAGCTACTTGGGTTTTAGTTGTTAGCAATCAAGACTGGCCATTACCAGATGGGTGGTGGTGGTACACTTGACAATTGTCAACAACTTCATTAAAATATTGAGTGCACAAGCATCAGGATAGAGGTTGGAAAAGGGTTAAAATTCTCAGTACAATGAGGCTCCATGAATCACTTTAATACCCCCAAAGCAAAGATCAAAGGAAGGGAAGTGAGTGAAGCTTACCATGAACCCCAAAATTTTAGAATTAGCACTAGCCTCATGCAAAGCAGACCAAAACAAAATAGCAAACGTTCTTAATACCTTGAGATTGTTGGTGATTATCTTAAGTAACTTTTTAATAATATTGTGTTACAATGTTAAAAGGCCTGCTAGAGCCTCTGGGCTTCTCTTTACAAATGAGAAGCCCAAATAATAGATGAAACAGGCTCAGATGGCTCAAGTTGAGAGCAGATTTCAAGAGAGAAATAAGCTAAGCAGGGAAGAAAGTGTGTGTGTGTGTGTGTGTGTGTGCGCGCGCGCGCGCGCGCGCACACACACACACACACACACACACACACACACACACACACACGCTGAAGCTTAAGATTTGAGATACTTAAAGTTTCTCAGTGCTTCCTAAAAACAAAGACTTATTTGCATATATTCTGAACTTTAAAAAGTAAAAAGAATGTACTCTATACAGGTATGTACAGAGTGAAACTCTACAAGGCTAAAAAAAAAAAAAGACTGTCTATGGAAAGCTCAATTTAAACATAAAAATACACAGAGGTACACAAACATTAAGTATAAAGAATGCAGTGGCTATATGAAGATTTGACAAAGCAAGTGCCAGCAATATCTTGAAAAGAAGAGTTCATAATATTATAGAGCTAATTCAGTAAGAGGACATAACACTGAATGTGTATTGAATTCAAATGTTTAAATTCATGAAGTAAAAATGTTTTAATTTATGAAGTAAAAACTGATAGAACTGAAATTAACAGTATTTCTTTCACTAATTGTAGTATAAGTAAACTCAAAATAACACAGGATAGAGAAAAACAAAATAAAACAAAACAACAAACCAACAGCCTGGGAATTGGAGACTTAAAAGAACACCAATTAATCCATCAATTTAGTCAACTGTTAGCATATTTCACAAAGCTCTTAGTCTACATATCTCTAATTGTAAATGAGGCTGAGCATTATTTCATGTGCTCACCTGTCTACTGCATATCTTCAAACAAGTTTCAATTTGTCTCGGCCCCCTCCCCACCCTTTTGATACAGGGTCTCACTACATACAGTTTAGTCTCTAACTTGTAGTGAACCTCCTACTTTGGCTTCCTAAGAAACAGGATATCAGACAGCACATGTCTAGCTTCCACTTTTAATTTCTATTATTTGCTTTCTTATTGTTAAGTTTTAAGAGTTCTTGACTTTAAACAGTCTAGATCTAGTACTAGAGAGATATGACTTGCAAATATTTCCCCTTGGACTGTATATTTCCTTAAAAGAGTCATTCATTCATGGGATAAATTTTAAATTTTGATGTCCTGTGTATCAAATTGCTATTTCACAGATGGATTTTGTGTGTGTGTGTGGGGGGGGGGTGTGCTCACTTCCAGGAACTATTTGGAATCACAGTTCTTCTGGCTCCTGAAGATAGCCATGAAGATCCTTTTCTTGTTTCTTGAGTGACCTGGATTGCTTATGGAGCTCTGTCTATACAGATGCCCTCTCTTAGGGCTCAAGCCTGTACAACATGGGCTAATCAAAAGCAAAAAAAGGTGAATTACCTGATGGGTTGGTAGAGTATGATTTCTAATTGTTTTTTTTTTTTTTTTTTTTTTAAACAGATAACTTGACATTTATTGTGCAATTTTATGCCCAACAGAACATGTGGCATTCCAGAGGTATATGAGGTAAGAAAATCAATATTCCAATTAGAACACCCAAAATAATTAGCTCTAGTAACAAATGTCTCTTATAATTAAAAATATTGAATGTTTAATGTTTTCAACCCTCCCATTTTACCCTGAACCAGAACCATAATGCTCTTTTGAATGGATGTGTTTCACTCTATCTGGAAAAAAACAACAAAAAGAAAAAACAAAAACTCATAGCCAAAACCAACGTGTACTTAGTTACAGTAAAATGAAAATAAGAACCTTTGTATATCACAGTAATTGTAATGTATTCAGCTGGACAAAAGATAAAAGTCTCTAGCTCTAAGTAGTCTATAATTCTGATTCATTTTATTTTCTTTTGTCCATTTAGGATTCCAGTTCACAAACAACTCAAGGTACCAGGAAAACATGTTTTGTTTCTTGTTTATTTTTATAAGATACATAGGTTTTTGGGAAGAAAGAGAAAGAAAGGAATAAGAAGAAAGACACAGTCAGCTGAATACTTCCCCACAGGGAAGAAAAAGGCCCAAATAGAAACAGCATGTAAGAGGCATACAGATAGACCTGTGGCAATCTTTACAATATAGGCTCTCAATTTTTCTTATTTTCAAGAACAAGAGGTGGAGGCCAGTTTCACTTCCCCCTGACTTTAAGCTCTACCAAACTACTTCACTAATAAAATCTTGCAGAAATGATGCTGTTCCTGTTTGCAAATCTAAGCCTTAGGAACTGGCACCATTTTCTTCTTGTCTCTTATGACATATTTCTTTTAGAATCTAGCTACCATGTGTGTAGAAGACTGTCACCCAGAAGTGTTGAGAATCAGCATCAACTGCCAGATCTATAAGTAAAGACATTCCTAGATAATCCCAGCCCCAGTCAGCAATTCACAATTAGCTTATGAGCCTTTCCAGTTGAGGCTCTAAACACAATGGAACAGGAAGACAAACCAATCTGAACTAGTATATTCAAATTTCTGATGCATAGATCTATAAGTCATGGTTGTTCTTCATGCCATTATGTTTTTGAATGGTTTGTTATACTACAATATATAACCAGAGCACCTTTAAGCTACAGGGGAATTGTCATGCAATCAAGCTATTTTTAAAATAGTAAGTACTCTTGAAGTTACAATGGACTTTAAAGAGGAAACCATGATATGGAAAAATCTGGTGAGGGTCATTATCCTGATTAACAAATAAAATAAGGGTAGGGAGGTATAACAGAAACCATTAAATTTTGCCATAATATTAACAGAAGTTAAGTTTCTAAATTGGTTGAACACCAATGTTAGACTCTCATTTTTGAAGCTAGACACAAAGCAACGATACAAATCACTGCCCTCATATCACTTACTTCTGGCAGAGGGAAAGGGGCATCATTAGGATCAGTGAGTATATTGTAGGGTACATGGGGAGAAGTATGAAACCAGGAAGGAGGTCAGGGAGTGTTGTTGCTATGATGACAACGGGGAAGACTTGCAATTTTAAGTATGAGGGGATAGAAAATAATGCATTGAGGTGAGGTTTGTGTGAAGACTGTAGAGATGGAGGAATAGGCACATCAATGCACAGGAGAGAACATTCTAGGCAGAGAAAATAAGTACAAAGGCACAGAGCCCACTGTAGCTGGGAGATTACTGAACAAACAAACTGTCAAGATGAGGTTAAGAACCAGACTGTGGGTGTCTTAGGTTTGTGAATGGCTTCGCTGGAAACATGAACAGCTACGTGAATTTTGCAAAGTTTGACAATGGCCAAAAACAAATTAAAAGGGCAGAAGTCTAGGAATGTATTTCACACAGCCAGCCAAAAAACATTTAAAGCAAAAAACAAGGCACAACCAGTTACTACTAACCTTAAGAAGATAAACATTATGAATGATGAAAAAGTCAACAAAATGAACAGAGCTTTTGTAAATGTACAAAAAGAACTTGGAAACTTTTGAAAAAGCCTCTCTTTTAAATCTGTGCAGAAAGAGCTGAAGCATCATGAAAATGAACCAGTTAATGCTGATGAAGCAACAAGATTAATGGCTCAATTGTAATATAGTGACAGTATATCACATTCCCCCAAAGATCAATAAATTGGATGTTTCATATGAAAAAAAAAAAAACAGACTGTGTAGAAAACTTCCAGCAAAAACCTATGAGCACTAAGTACCATATTTAATAAAATGAATGTTTTTGTCTGTTTTGCTCATGAAGAACAGAGCTGAACTTCTAGAGAACATTCAAAGCACAATTTCTAGATGAATGAATGGAATCCCGGCAGTGGCACTGTGCTGCTCTTACAGCCATGACTCCACTTTCTTGAGTTTCAGTTCTCACTTTTAAAGTTAGAAATACTTACTCTTTCCTAGCTCACAAGTGAGTAGTGAAGTCCAAGGATGAAGGATTTCTACAAAGTGTAAGCGCTTCACAACGTAAATGAAAAAAGTAACAATAGCAATTATTATTAACAACAATCTATCTTGCCCCACCA
The DNA here is from genome assembly GCA_004025045.1 of Sigmodon hispidus. Classification (NCBI taxonomy): domain Eukaryota; kingdom Metazoa; phylum Chordata; class Mammalia; order Rodentia; family Cricetidae; genus Sigmodon; species Sigmodon hispidus. The sequence continues at coordinate 72,179 of PVIH01003751.1, forward strand.
ACTTCAACATCTAAAACCACAGTCGCTCTTCTGATGTCATGGAACTTGGGCAAGGCAATTTTCCCTTCAGCACGGAGGAGTAAACTTTAAGCCCTTACAGGCTTATATTAAGGAGTGACAGTAATTAAGAAATGATGGCTACTCTTACCAACGTTTGAGTCTGAGAAAAATAATGAAACACGGTTTCATGTACAGAGTCTACACCCTTTTGTACAAATCCAGTCTCCCTGCACACCATTTTTTCTTTTAAAATGCAAGAACTGCCAATAAAAACATTTTCATAAACCTACACCAAACTGGTAGAAGGAGGAGGAGGAAGAGGAGTAATGTGAAGAACACTCTTGGGATTAGGAAAAAAAAAAAAAAAAGTTAAAGAAGTCCAAGCAATGTGACTGGAAAAACTGCTTGGAAAATCTACTTCTAGCTCACCTGGATTAGAGACTGCTTCATTTTCTCAGTGGTAATTTCTTTTGCTTAAGGATGCTGGGATAAAAAGATGCACATAAAAAAGGTATGTAAAACAATTGCTAGGATTGAATAAGTCTTGAAATATTAAGTGAGCATATGCTGAATGCCAGTTATTAGTCTTTAGAGGTTGCAATCAAAAGAGACAGATTCTTAGTTATCTTGGCTTTTAGAGCTTCTCCTGTGGCCTCTGGGACTAATCTAGCTTTGGCTAACAGGCGCCCTCCTAGAGTAGAGTCCTTTGGGATTTTGCAGCCGGCACCAAGGAGCTCCTTTCTTCCTGCCTCCACAGCCTCAAAGCTTTTAAGGAGTAGGAAGGATGTGGGTGGGAACAAGACCTGAAACAGCACAGGGTGGAGAGAAGGTGGTAGCCTAGGCACTAAGGCTGAAAATTATTCAACAGAATCTCAGACTCCAGCCCAAGGTCTAAGGCTGGTTGGGCTACCTGAGGTGTGTCACCTGTCACCCTCCAGGTCCCAGCCGACCCAGGGGCCAGCAGCCGAATGGAAGCGGCAGACACGCTCGCCCTTGCTTGGCGGCCACCGCAGAGGACAAGCAGCATCTTTCTCAGTATGGCCAAGGCCCAGGCCCCGCCATCCTCGCGGAGCCGCCTCACCCGGCCACCGCTCCGGTCCCCACCGCTGTCCCCACCCCGTCCTGCCACGCTCACCTGCGAGCCCAGCCCCGGGCTCTCCATCACGCCCGGCTCCCACCCCGCACTGACTCCTGCGCTGAGTGGCGACCGCGGCTCGCCGGCCAGCACGCCTCAGCCGCCAGCTTCTCGTTCACTTCCGGCTCGCGCCCAGCCCCCGTCGCTACGCGCGTCCCCGCACTGCCAATCCTCCACGCCGAGCCAATCCCCGCCCTCTATAGCACGGAGGCGGGGCTTTCTCACCTCTGGACATCTGCGGGCCGAGCCCCACCCCCGCCCCGCCCTCGCTATGCTATTTCCCTTGGAGCAGCCTCAGGTTCCCACTCTGGAAGTTCTACAGGTGCTGGTTCAGGCTGTTAGTCCAACGTCTGGGAGTGGGCTACCCCACAGCTAGATGTCCTTGAGGAAATCTCGATCTCTCCTCAGTCTGCCCAACTGTGAAATGGAGTCAAGAAAACTTTATCTAAGCATTTAGAGGATTAACTGAGCCGAGGTTTGCATTCTGTCTCAACGACAGATAGTAGCTTTTGAGAAGTCTGCTGCTCTTCAGTCATGTGCTCTTGAGCAAGGCACTTCTACCATCACAGCATGTTTCCTCTTAGAAAGCAGGCGATAGGAGCGGTTGAGATGCATCAATGGGTAAAATCTAATGACTTGTTCCCTGGGATCATGGTATAAAGAGAAAAGTCTTAAAGTGGTCTTCTAATCTACACACACACACACACACACACACACACACACACAGACAGAGAGAGAGAGAGAGAGAGAGAGAGAGAGAGAGAGAGAGAGGCTCGCTCACCACCACAAATACATTAATAAATGCATCAAAATAAGCTTTTTCTTTTTTAAGCCGAATATATAATAAGTTCCACAGAAAAGGTAGACAAAAACTGAACAAGCCTCACCTTGCCCCTTTTGGTGGACTGCATGGAGGAGCGGGCATATAAGATTGATGGGCTATGAAACAAGGATACTCTTAGTTCACACTAGTGGGAGCCCTCTTTTCTTGATATCCAGAAACAATGGAGCTTTCCTAGGCTGGCACTCAGCAAAGTACTTTGTAATAATTCCTTTATATGTCTGCTGCTAAGCCCACCTGGGTTAGATCCTTAGAAGCTAATTCAGAATAAAATAAAAAAAATGTAAGAACTACATCCTATAAACATGAAAGTGTCTGGAAATAAAGTGCTGAGTTTACCCATGGGAAAAAAAATATTACTTTGGAACAGTAAATTTGTAAGTGTTTTGTTATTATTGGTAGTGGCCTTACTTATTGGGCACACCATAAGTTACTCACAAAACCTACACTCATAAAGATGGGGAACATACTATATTTGTCTTGGAACTCCCAGTGCCCAGAACAGCAATGAGATTTAGAAAATACTTACCATAATTACAGTGAGTAGATGGGTGGATGTATGAATGTGTCATCAACTTTTGTGATGCCATGCAGAAAACACCTGAATGACAAATAGAAGGGAGGGGAAGGACTTCCTTCAGAGCCGGAGGAAAAGGCATCTAATTTGGATAGGGTAGGATGAAACTTGGGGAGGGTTCCAAAGGGGAGAGAAGCTTTTGGCGTGGTCACTTCCTAGTCATTGCCTAATCAGATGTCTGTTTAGTGACTTATTGGTGGCTTAGTGTGTGATGGCCACTGAACCAGTGTTCTGCATACGTTATATCTGATCCAAGAGATGCTTCTGACTGATTCCATAAATCCAAATCATTTGGCTAGTGGGTGGTAGAGGGAGGATTCAATCCCATCGTTGTTTTTTTTTTTTATTAGTACTATGATCAATGTAGTTTGGTTCTTTCATTTTTTAAGGAGTTATTAAGATGCTGTTGAACTTGAAGGAGGCTTGAAATCTACTCTATGCTTTTGTTTTGATGTTCTAAAATAATGGAAGACTGCACTGAATGGCTTTTACTTCTTATCCAGGTTCCTGATTCCACTCTGCTCATTAGTTTTGTCCTTCCAACAAGCTACTTCAGCTTAAGATAAGCGTATCTGTATCTAATTCCTCTAGGACAGCCTGCCCAGTGATGCTGCTAAATGCTGCCACTGTCTCTCACTTTTGAAATTACCTTTGTAGACCTGCCTTGGTAGAAAAGCACGAATGTGTGTGCATGCTGCTGAAGCTGCCTGGACTTGAGTCAAAGCCCCCACCCTTAGTGGTTCTGTAATCTATCCGTGTCCTTCAGTGCCCTCGTCTATCGATACAACACCGCACGACATTTACTTCATAGTACTGCTGAGAGAATCAAATGGACTGATGTGTGCGAAGAGCTCAGAGGACAGCTTGGTACATTCTAGGCTTTGTAAACGGACTAGTTATTATAATTGCCATGCTCCTCCTCAGGATGGGATTGGGAGATCACTGACGGGCTGGGTGCTGTTGTGTAAAGGGAAAGGGATAGAGATCCAGCAAGCCTGGCTTCTGGTTTACACTTTCTGTATGTATTTAGATTCACAGGGTTGACATAAAAAAGCAGTACTGAGTGAGGAGTGGCTGAAGTGTCAGAGAATTACTGTCAAATAGATCTGAAGTCTGAAGCCTAAAGTCAAGGTCTTTGCAAGCTTATTTTCTTCTGAGGCTGGTCTCATTAGCTTGGATATTCTCATGATCTCCATGTGCCTTCACATGACCTTCTTTGCATGTATTTGTATACAAATTCCCTCTTCTTGTATGAACAGGAGTTAAAATGAGTCAAAGCCTACCCTGGCCATAATTTACCATTTTTATCTTATATATATGGATATACCATATGGATAAATACAGTTACATTCTGAAGCACTGAGGTTCAGTATATGAAGGGGAGAGGCAGGTCTTTCTGCCCACAACCCTGTGTGATTCTGAGCAAGCCATTTCCCCTTTTTGTTAAGTGTCCCTGTATGTAAATTTGCATGGGAGCTGATATTGAAAGTATTCTCTTTATGGTTCCTCTTAGTTCTGATTTTGTAAGTTTCCTAAACAAGATTATACACTTCTCTCTTTCTTATACACACACACACATACACGCACATCACTATCCTCATCCTACATGTACATGTTAACTTTCTTGTACTTACCATACATTGTTCAGTACTGGGAAAGCATTTGGGCAAGAAAGAGAACTGTTCTCTTGATTCCTATGATTTCCTGTCTAGCACAAAGAGAAAAACTCTATGACCAACTCACCAGTACTCCCCTCTTATGGTTATAGTTGTAGTCGTCGTCGAGTAGATCCTTATTTTTCTTCATGACCATAGGCTTTTGATGAGCACCCATCTTTCCCCCCTTTATCCATCATGCTGTGTACACCTAGAAAGCATTGAAACATAACAAGAAGTGTCCAGACATAAAAACAAACAACCACAATGTAAAAAGTGGTCTGCAAGGATGACATCAAAGGTGGCTCCCATCCACAAATCACACAAGTGCTGATTTTGCAATGTTGAGGATTTATTTGATTTGAGTATTTCATATCAGGATTTTGCACTAGCTGCTTTTGTGTGTCCATTTGACAAGCTAGAGTCCATTAGTGATCAATCTTCTCCCCACCACTCTATCTCCTCCCCAGCAAGGGCAGGAGGTCCCAAGATTCCAAGGTGGCTTAGTTCAGCATCCACTCCAGGCACATCCACTCTCCTCACTGCAACATCAAGACTGGGTCAGGTGTTCCTTTGGAGGGAGTGGGATCCAAGGACCCAGTCCAAGATGCTTCGGATCCCAAGCTGTTCAGTGGTTGTGGTTTGCAGCTTGGACAGGCTTTGCTTTTTGCTTTTTGGTTTAGAGACCACTAATGAGTGAGTACATCCCTTGCTTATCTCTCTGAGTTTGTGATATCTCACTCAGGAGGATATTCTCCAAATCCATCCATTTGCCTACAAATTTTAGGATACCATTTTTTCTTACTGCTGGGTAGTACTCCACCCTGTAGATTTACCACAGTTTGTTAATCCATTCTTCAGTTGAGGGGCATCTAGGTTGTTTCCAGGTTCTTGCTATTACAAATAATGCTGCTATGAACATAGTTGAGCCTTGGAGTACATCTTTAGGGTATATGCCCAGTACTAGTATTGCTGGACCCTGGGGGAGATTGATTCCCAGTTTTCTGAGAAACCGCCATACTGCATTCCAGAGTGGCTAAACAAGCTTACACTCCCACCAACAATGGAGGAGTGCTCCACATCCTCTCCAGCATAGGGTGTCATCTGTGTCTTTTATCTTAGCCTGTTTGACAAGTGTAAGGTGATATCTTTTTTTTTCCTTCTTTATTTTGTATTTATCAAAAAAACAGTAAAAAGAATTTAAAAATGCCGAAGAGTTAACAATAACTATACAGAGGATAATAATCATAAGCATGGCTTATCAAGGGTGGAAATGCAAATAAGATTACTACACATATATTTTCTTTGTGTTCAACTTTTCTTCTGAATTTTTTTTCCATTTCTGTATATCCTTATTGAAAGTCTCTTCCCCCTCCCACCACATCTGATCATTTTTCTTCTCTGCAACTCCCCATCCCCTCCCTGGGCAGGGAACAGACAGTCCTATGGTCACACTGGCCCAATAATGCTTGGATCAGTCTTCACTCCTGGCAAATCCAGTTTTGTCCCCCCTCCCTCAAGAGTGAGTCAGGTGTTCCTATAGATGGACTGGGGTTAAGGTGATATCTTTAAGTCGTTTTGTTTTGCATTTCTCTGATGGCTAAAGATGTCAAGCACTTTTCCAGGTGCCTTTCAGCCATTTGTAATTCTTCTGCTGAGAATTACCTTTTTAGTTCTGAACCCCATTTATTGATTGGGTTATTCAAGGTTTTGGGCTCTAGTTTCTTGAGGTCTCTACATATTTTAGAGATCAGTCCTCTATCACTTGTAGGGTTGGTGAAAATCTTTTCCTATTCTATAGGCTGTCAATTTGTCTTATGGACTATGTCCTTGGTTTTACAGCAGCTTCTCAGTTTCAGGAGGTCCCAGGGGACTTATGTTGAGATCTTTGATCCACTTGGATTTGAGTTTTGTGCAGGGTGACAGGCTCGGATCTATTTGCATTTTTCTACACACTTCCATCCAGCTATGCCAACACCATTTGTTAAAGTTATTATTTTTTTCCCTTTGAATATTTTGGGCCTCTTTGTCAAAGATCAGGTGTTCATAGGTTTGGGGTTAACATCTGGATCCTCAATTCAATTCCATTGGTCCACAAGTCTGTTTTTATGCTAGTACCAGGCTGTTTTTATTACTGTAGCTCTATAGTTAACTTGAAGTTGGGGATGGTGATGCCTCCTGAGGTTCTTTTGTTGAGTAAAATTGTTTTGGCAATCCTGGCTTTCCTGTTATTCCAAATGAAATTGAATATTGTTCTTTTAATGTCTGTAAAAAATTGTGTTTGGGTTTTGATGGGCAGTGCATTGAATCTGTAGATTGCCTTTGGTAGAATTGCCATTTTTACTATGTTGATCCTACCAATCCAGGAACATGGGAGAGCTTTCCATTTTCTGATATTCTCTTCGATTTCTTTCTTCAGTGATTTAAAGTTTTTGTCAAATAGATCTGTTACTTTTCTGGTTATAGTTACTTCAAGGTATTTAATGCTATTTGCAGCTATTATAAAGGGTAATGTTTCCCTTATTTCTTTTTCATCCCTTTTATCTTTAGTGTAGAAGAGGGCTACTGATTTCTTTGAGTTAATCTTGTATCCTGCTACATTGCTGAAGGTGTTTATCAGCTATAGACGTTCCTTGGTAGAATTTTGTGGGCCACTTATGTATACAATCATATCATCTGCAAATAGAGATAGTTTCACTTCTTCATTTCCTATTTGTATCCTCTTAATCTCCTTTTGTTCTCTTATTGCTTTAGCTAAAACTTCGAGAACTATATTGAATAGATAAAGGGAGAGAGGACATCCTTGCCTAGTTCCTGATTTTAGTGGTATTGCTTTGAGTTTTTCTCCATTAAGTTTGATGTTGGCTGTTGGCTTCTTATACATTTCCTTTATTATATTTAGATATTTTCCCTGTATTCCTGATCTCTCTAGGACTTTTATCATAAAGGAATAGATTTTGTCAAAGCCTTTTTCAGCATCTAAGGATAGGATCATGTGGTTTTTTTCCCTCAGTTTGTTTATATGATGGATAACATTTACAGTTTTTCGTATGTTGAACCATCCCTGCATTTCTGGGATGAAGCCTACTTGGTCGTGGTGGATGATATCTTTTATACATTGTTGTATACGGTTTGCCAAAATTTTGTTGAGAATTTTCGCATCAAAATTCATGAGGGAAATTGGTCTGTAATTCTCCTTCTTTGTTGTGTCTTTGAGTGGTTTGGGTGTTAGGGTAATTGTGGTCTATAAAAAGAGTTTGGCAATATTCCTTCAGTTTCTACTGTGTGAAACAGTTTGAGGCATATTGGTAGTAGTTCTTCTTTGAATGTCTGGTAGAATTCTGCACTGAAACCATCTGGACCTGGGCCTTATTTTACTTGGAAGGCGTTTAATGACAGCTTCAATTTCCTTTATGATTATATGCCTGTTTAGGTATTTAATCTGATCTTGATTTAATTTTGGTAAATGGTACTTGTCCAAAAACTGTCCATTTTTAAGCTATTTAAGGGACACCATGGATATATGCTGAGTTTGGAGCCCTTGTGTGGTTTATATTTTACATGCTAGGTTAACCATATATATGTATAATCGTGTGTGTGTGTGTGTGTGTGTGTGTGTGTGTGTGTGTGTGTGTGTGTGTGCAGGCAGGCACATGGACACCCCCTCCCCGGTCCCCGCAGTATGTGTAGCAGAGACAGAGTCATCTGGGAGGGGAATAACAGACACAATGTATTTTGTTATTTATTTTTACTGTTTTTATTTTTATTTTGAGTCTTAGTCATCTGCAGTCACATTTCAGCATCTGCTCTTAAAGGATGTTTTTCTGGTAGTGTCAAGATTGTAACATTGATGCCTAGGTTTGGGTATCAAGTTTACCTTGACTGATGGAACTAAGGCAAGACTGTCATCTGCACCATTCTTGCTGTTCCTCAAAGACAGTTAAATATCTCCCCCTTGGGAGTGATCCTCCTGGATTCATAGGCCAGGTTAGGATAGTCCGTTAAGAATACCAATAACTAGTACCCTATTACAGTCTCTATGAAGCATTATGGCTATATTGTGTTCATGTTTAAAACATTGATCTTTCTTACATACAATGAGCAGTTTTGTGAACACAGAACCTGACTCGTCTCAACATAAACTTATTCCCAGCACAGGACAGGGCCCATGGGAGTGGCTCAACCTTAAGCTGTTGAGTGCAAAAATCAGCCCAACAGCAGTCATTTTCATTTATGTCCGGCAGATAACACAATTCCAAAGTACTCAAGAATTGATCTCCATTAACGAATCTTCCCTCTGGATCTATACAGTTTGCAAACTGCTTTACTTCCACTTGAGTTTTGGCTCCAGCAAGATTATGGAACCAGCAGAGCAGGGATCAGTAATAGCCCCTCCCATACACTAAGAGTAGTTAAGTGCCTCAGAGGGATGGAGGGGTAAACAGTTGTCCAAGAGCAAGATACTGTCAAAGAGCTAAGGCCAAGAATACCCGAAGCTTGGAGCACCACACTTTCCTACTTGTGGATTTGACACCACAGTCACTCAGGAGAATTAAGTTCAGAATCCGGGAATTAGCTCCAAGTTCAGAGCCTTTCAAAACTTTATCTGGGTGCCTCAAGTAACAGTTTTCAGCTTCCAGCTACTCTGGAGAATCAAGGTGAGACATGTGTTTTATAGAGCCCACTTTTTGCTTCCCTCTAGAAAGGCTCTACCACTCTGAGTTTCTATGTTCTAATCACTTAAAGTGGTAATAGTAATAGTACCCACTTCACAGAGGATAAAGTGAACACAGTGTACATTCTCCTAGAACATAGGGACAGGTCAGATTTTATAGCATTTCATGGGCCGGTGAACTACTGCTTGCCCATTACTGAATCTATGCATCTTTATTCAGACACTTTGAAGAGAGAAGTGGCGTTGTAGTTATTTATTCAGTGACTTCTGGTGTCTCCAGTTACTTACCCATTTTGTCCACACAGCTGTGCAAGGGTATCTTGTTTCTGCCAAGATCTCCAAGAGCTTTAGGTAGGAACAATTCCCAGGAAAGGGAACCCACAGTACATTAAATTCCAAGCACTAAAAAGACATACTTTCCCCTCCTCTCAGACCTAAACACATTTAAGACAATTTATCAATGTTCTCGGGCCACCAGAAAGAGATTTAAAAGAACATGTAATTATTACCTCACAGTTCTATAGGCTAGAAGTACTAAATTAAAATGGGAACAGAGCTATGGTGTCTGTGGAGCTCTGGGGTGGAGTCCCAGGCCCCTTCCTCAGCTCTGGGAGTCACTGGCGATTCTTGCATGCTATGTATGTAGGTGCATCCTTCCAACTTCTGCTGCTTCCATGCCATCTACCCTATTTTTTGGTCTCTGTTCTTCCCTTCTGGTAAGGGTAGGGGTCACCGGTATAGGTCCCACTCTTACTCAATGTGAATTTGTCTTTACTTGATCATTTATATAAAACTCCATTTCCAAATAAAGCCATATTCACAGGTGCCAGAGTTAAGACTTGAACATCTGTTTTTGGAGGGCGCAATTCAAACCACAACAGAAAGTGAGTGGAGGAAATGAGGTATCACACAATTCACATCTATCTGAGAGGTTCTGAAATAGCATCCTGTTTGATGTCAGAGTAGTGAGATATGAACTGTAGATCAGTCTGAGGTGAGAGGTACTTTCTAGAAACAGAGGCCAAGAGAATGGATAGTGATGGGCTTTGAATACCAGAAAGCCAGTAAAAGGTCACTGGGATCCTGGGGGAGGAGGGAGGAAGCCAAAATACCAGGAAATTAGGAGAAATGGATTCTTGACCAAGTATATACTGTATGAGTCCTAAGAAACCAGAATAAACTTCTCACTATCTAGGAGAGTAGGAAAAAAATAAGTAGTCAGAAGGAAGAGAGCAAAATGGAGAAGGGAAGAATGAATGAATGAGGGAGAGGAGGAAGAGACACTCGACTGAGAGTGAGGAAGAGTTATCTCGGGCCTGGGTGACCACTGCCTCACCCCCTAGCTCAGCACCCTGCCAATGGGCTTGTCTCACTGTATTGTGTCTGTCACTGCTTCCAATCCAAGATTGAAAAAGCCTCTGTCTCAGTAGATGCTTGCTGGGTGAATGGGGAAAAACTGGCCAGAAACTCTATTCTAAAGACATGATTGAGGAGGCAGACTTGGGGGAGGGGAGAAGAAGCTAGCCGTTAGCCCAGAGCTCCCAGTTCAGCTAGCCACTTGACTCACTTTCAAATTCTGCATAGGTCCTTCTTCTCCAGCTTGAGTTAGGAGGATGTGAACTACCTTCCCCCTTTCTTCAGGGAGCTGTGGAGCTTGGGTGGAAGCTCATTGTACAGGTGCCAGCACCAGTCATATGAAGAACTCACGTGTCTGGAAGCTTCATATGAGAGAACTATGAGGTCTCAGAGGGTTAGTGTGTCCCCAGGGTAGAGCAGTTCAGAACAGGAAGACCTTGAGTCATGGGGTGACCTGAATGGAGGACGTGAGAGGCCAGGCTTCTAGTTGTGATTAGAGACTGGCCACTTCACAGAGCCACAGAGTACCTTTTCTAGGTTAGTCTCCTCCATTAGTGATGCAGCAATTGAACCTGGTGATGGGGCTCTGTGGGGCAAGTGAAGGAACATCAGGAGACATCACTAACACATGGCTTCAGACAAGACAGTCTCTGGTCTTAGTTTCCTGTCCTATAAAATGAATCGGTGGATACAGCACATTAGAGCACACTTTGGAACAATGTGGTACCGTGGGAAAGCTATCTGTGTTGCTCAGCTTATGGGAAAGAGAAGAAAAAGAAAGAAGACTATCTGTTACAAGACTAAGATTGCTTGATCGCAACCTCAAACACCTGTGGACACTATGAGAAATTGTCCTCTATGAAGGACAAGCTGGGGTCCTGCCTCTGAAAGAGGGAAACACTTCCAGGATGCTATCTCCAGAACACCCACAGTAACGTGTGTACACTCTCTACCATCCATAATTTCAGTAGAACTCTGTATCACTACTGGTTCTGTTTGTCTTCATGTACATTTTCAGTGAGGTCCACTGATAATTGGATGAATGATGACACTACCTCTTTCCAGTATGTTGTCTTCCTGGTTGAACATCTTCAGTCTCAGCTATTCTTCAGTTGCTATGGAGATAAAGTGATGGAGACCAATGATCTGGGACACAGATAGGCTAGCTCTTTATTGGGTATCATGCCCAGTAGCTGAATTCCCTTAGCCAAGTCACATAATATTTCACAGGTCTGCTCCTATTTTGTAAGGTTTTTAAGAAGCCTAAATGAGAGAAACATATGGCATAGTATGATTCTTGGGGAAAAATACTTTGGGTTATAGATGGTGCCAGAATCATGTTAAGGATATGTTAGCTGAAATTACTACCTTCTCAGCAGAGTTATGCACTTAAAAATGCTATTGAAATTTCTGTGAATTAAGAAGAAATGTGGCAAGTGTGACTTGGCCAGGATGAGTAACTGGAAGCATGCTAGAATTACAATGAGGAGACAGCAGTGATGGAGGTCCAAAGGAGTCTGTGACATGAGAATGGCAAGACCTCCTTCCTGGTGACTGGCATTGTGCTTTGCAGAATAAATGATCCCCTTGATCCCAGTCAGCTGGGGTTTCCCCACATTCCTGTCCATATTCTATGAAGAGGAGTCCACATGCACACCTGATTTCTAGTCTAGTAAACACTGGTACTGATTGGGTTTTTCTAAATTAACCTCCTCCCAGTCTAGGTTCCCAGGAGTGATTCAAGGGTCAATAGCAGCAGAAACTAACTTGATTCAGACCCTGCAGTATTGTCGGAGACTAACATCTACAGAATGAGAGGAGACAGGTGTGACTAGAGGCGCAGACTTCATAAGTCTCAGAAAGACAGCTGATCACCTGACCAACTCTAGAATGCTTGATTGCCCTAGCTTCCAGCCCCCAACACAACCTGTCAGCAAGAGATAAGAAGGAAGGCTGCTTTCTAGCATGTGAACCCACTTTTTCTTACATTGCTAACTTTCTGAATAAATCATTAAAGATTTCGGTTCCTGATTCTGCTTGTTGGCATCTGGGTGAGAAGCATCAGTGAACTCTGGTACTCTGGTGACGTGATTAGAATTTGTCAATGTGTTTGTTTCTTCGTGCAGACTGAAGTCACTGTGTTGGCAAAGTATTGATTCTGCCTATCAGCTCCCTGTTTCTATGGGAAGGGGTGCCCCTTCATCCTCAGTGGTTCTGGTGGACTGCCATTTTCACTCAGTATATGCGTGTTGTGAGCACTGAGTTCATAAGCCGGAGCTGACCAGTGAGAGACTTCCATTGCCTTTGTCACCAAAGCAAACCCTTTCAGAGTCCTGCCATTTAACTAGTGTTGAAGACTCTTGAAAAGGCACATTTCTTTCTTTTGAATTATGAATTTTAAGAATACAAGCTTAGGCCAAAAATTATTTAGCCAGTATAGTTTGAGGACCTAAACATGGTTGTGAGGGCCTCATCATGTCAATGTATACCTCTTTATACATTTTTTATTGATGAATTTTTCTCACATCCACCCACTGCTCCTCCTCCCTTTCCTTCTTCCAGTTCTCCCCAGAGTGGGAAATAGCCTTGAATACATTGGCACAGGAGACCACTTCCTAAATATATCACCAGTAGCAAGACATGGACAGAAAAGATTAATAAACGGGACCTCCTGAAACTGAGAAGGTTCTATAAGGCAAAGGACACAGTCAATAATACTAATAACAGCCTACAGGATGGGAAAAGATCTTCATCAACCCTATTTCTGCCAGAGGACTGGTCTCTAAAATATATAGAGCACTCAAGAAACTAGAGGTAAAAAGTCAGATAATCTAATTTAAAAGTGGGGTACAGCGCTAAATAGGGAATTCTCAACAGAAGAACTTCAAATAGCTAAAAGACACTTAAAGAACTGTTCAACATCCTTAGCCATCAGAGAAATGCAAATCAAAACAAGTCTGAGATACCATCTTATACCTGTCAGAATGGCTAAGATCAAAAATACTGATGACAGCCTATGCTGGAGGGGTTGTGGACCAAGGGGAATGAACACTCTTCCATTGCTGATGTGGATATAAACTTGTACCTCTTTACAAATTTTCAACCCAGTGAATTCAACCCAGGTAAATGCTTATGTGGAGTTGGAAGGGCTGGGAAGGAAACTGAAACCAGGTTGATGTTCAGCTTACTAACTGCTGGGGAAGCTGCCATCACTAAGGCTGGGAGACGAGTGGCTAGAAGCTGTGCTGATAGATCCTGAACCTCAGGAGAAGAACTCTGAACGGCACTGTGGTGATCAATTTCTTAGTAACTTAGATATTGCTAAAAAGTTATTTTAAGGTATGCCAGTAGACTTAAAGCATTTCACCATATGTGGTGTGGATAGGCTTCATCCAATCAGCTGAAGGACTAGGAGTGAAGACTGAGGCTCCCCATCTAAACAGAACAGATTTCCCCCTTCAGCCGGCAATACAGAAATTCTAAATTTTGGATTCAAGACTGTGACATCAGTTCTTACCCAGATTTCTCTCCAGCCTGCTGACTTGAATATAACTTTCAGATTTGTCATTCTAAAACTTCATGAGCTGATTTCATAAAAACCTACAATGTACTCATGAATCAGTGTGTGTATCTCTATCAACTATCTACTTACCTTTCGCCTTCCTGCTTATCATCTATCATAGATTAATCATCCATCATCTATCCAGTCTTTCCTATTGGCCTTTTTCCCTGGAGAATCATGATTCCTTTAGAGCAGAGGGAGAAGCAGAGTAGAGACAGAGTTCCAGCCAAAGCTCTTACAACATAAAAAAATAAAAATCCATTGAAATCTTGGATGTGCAAACCATACTGAGTTTTCCCTGCTTGAGACAAAAGAGTGGGCTCTGTAGAGGTGGGTCAGCCAGCCTGTGGGCAGAAGGATGTTGGTGCAAGGTACACACAGACTTAGTCATTTGAACTCTCTGTCTGTCTGTCTCTCTGCTTCTCTCTCTCATTCTCTCTCTCTCTCTTTCTCTCTCTCTCTCTCTCTCTCTCTCACACACACACACATACACACACACACACATATCAGCATTGACAGCAATTACAGGGCCTCCCACATGTCAGGCAAACTCTGTGCCATTGAATCCTAAGTAAGGATATTTCATATATATATTTACATATATGTATATATATGATTCCATGTTGTCTGTGTCTTTCTGCAACAGATGTTGTATTCTGAGTATGACATTAGAAGAATATTAATAAAACACAATGGCACACTGACTTGAGATTTAATATTTACATGGTGGTTATCCATGATGGGCATCTTCTGGATCCTGGATATTAATTAGTACTCCAAACCTCTCCAAATCATATCCCAGTGTGTCTCCAGAACACATGCATCCAGGAACATCTCATCATGAAGAATCCCACTTCTTATAATAGCTTTCTGTCCTAACTTGGACTCAAAAAGCAAGGATCTGATATGGGATGGTTTGTTATCTCTGCTTTGATGGCCTTGGACTCTGCCAGTGTATTGATTTTATACTTCTGCTTCCTTGCCAACTTCTTCCCAGTAAGGAAAACAAACAAACAAACAAACTTAAAGCCCTAGCACCTTCAGAAAACAAACCAAACATAGAAAAAGCCTCCACTTTTAAGATGCAGTGACAAAGCTTTCTCTTAGGAAAGTACCATTAACTCAAAATGCTTATGTATCCATAATCTGAAGGAAATGCCAAACACAATACTGTACAGGCAGGAGGGGGGCCAAGTGAGTAGATTATTAATTAGCACCCAGGTGCAGTAACACCATGTATGGTACAGTAGTAATATGATCTAGATTACTTTTTGAATATCTGCTCATAATAGAGACCTTTCTTGTTGGCAATGGATTGTGGATGCAAAATACATGTTATTGTTGTGTAATGTGTACGCAGATGTGTGTAGAGCTGTTTGTGTGTGTGTATTTTGCTTTGGAAGTTTGGAGAAATGAACTCTTGAGAGTGTATTAGTTTCCGTGGTTTCTCCAGCAGTTACTACAAACTTGATATAATGATTATTTTTCATGTTACTGTGGCCAAATATTTGACAAAAAGCAACAAATGTTTGTCTGGGCTTATGGATTGAGCACACAGTCCATCATGGTGGGAAGGCATGGAGGCCTGAGTGGGAGCTGTGATAAATGCTGGTGTTCCAATGGCTTGCTCCTTTCCTGAGTTTTATTCAGACCTGGACCCCTGCCTGTGGGGATGGTGCCACCACATTTGGCGTGGATTTTCCCTCTGTTAAATGTCTTAAAATACCTTCAAGCATGTGCCTAGGGATCACCTCGGTAATTTCAAATCCAGTCAAGTTGACAGAGAAAATTAAACATCATAGGCTGGTGGTTATGTAATTAAAAGTAACAGAAATTTCTTCTTTTAGTCCTAGAAAGTAGTCAACATCCATGTGTCAAAATCAAAGCATCAGCAAGGCACAAGCCTTCCAAAGGCTCTGAAAATCTACTTTCCCAACATCCATTGTCTGTTCTTTGGCTCATGGACACACTGATCTCTGTCTTGTCCCCATACTACCTCCTCCTGTTTGTATAGAACCTCTTCACTGACCGTTTAGGCACATGATTGGTTTAGGGATCACTCTGTATAATTCAGAATAATATCCCCACCTCAACAGCCCCAGTTTAAGCACATCTGCAAAGACCCAGCTCCTTCCTTTACCATGCCAGGTAATATTCATAGGTTGCAGGATTAGGGCTGGAGTATCTGTCAGAGGTTTCATTTTACTTCAGCCTTACTCTGCTGGCCTCTAGTTCCTCCCACAAGCTTTCTGTGAGCAATGTGCAGTGAGCAAAGACTCTGGGCTGGACATCAGGGACCCCGAGTCTTTAGGTCACCAACATCAGCCCCAATACTCTCCCCTTTTTGTGCCTCTTGAAGGTACTGAGAACTGATCTCAGTGAGAATTTTTGTCTACTCCTCGTTCATTTTGCTATATTGAAATTGAAACCTTCCTTTTGTTTAGACAGAGAAGAGGAAGTGTGGTGGGAATGTTCCATCTGTATGCTGTAAATAAAGGAACTGTTTTGGCCTGTGTCAGGTGCCATGGAAGTAGGTGGGGAAATTGAGTTTCAGGTACTAGAAGTGCCGAGTCAGACAGACTCCATCCAGCCACCAAAGAAGAAAGGTATAAGGGGCCCAGGTGAGGCAAGGCCATGGCCATGAGGCCAGGTAGATTAATGAAAATGAGTTGAATTAAGATGAAAGAGCTAGCTAGCAATGTGCCTGAGACATAGGCCAAACAGGATAAAATTAATATAAGCGTCTGAGTCATTTTGGGGGCATAAAAGGCACCACAGGCAGGTCGGACCTCCGGCCCAAAGGGGGCCAGAAATCTATTACAACAGTAGTGCTAACTTAAAAATGACGTCATCAAGCCTGTAAATTGTGTGTTAATGTCTGGCCTGGCTTACAGTAGTCATCTGGCATGTGTTAATTTGAAGTCAGGACTGTACACTTGCTTGCCTAACATCAAACCACCACCAACTCTGTGCACTCAACTGATTTGAACCCTTAAAGGGCTCGTAGTACCCCACTAGGTAGTCTTCCTGGGTATGACAGCAAGTTTATTCTAAACTCGAGATTCTAAACTCGAGCATCACTTTGCATATCTACTTCAAGGTTCCATGATATTGTCCCAGGGACTAGCACTGTCTCTGTAGATGAATGCTGTAAACTCACCTCCAAGTTTCCAAGTGTCTTATTTTTTTTTATTTCCTTCCCCTGGAGTCAGAAAACTGTCCCTCAATATTTGGAGTCTCAAAATGGCTTTGATGGGGCTTTTACTGAGAATTGGCTCATAGCTTGCTTCCATTGCAGCCCAACTTGTTGTGTGATCCTGACATTAACTGACATTAAGCTTTCTTTGCTATAAAAATGAGAAGTCATAGAACACCTTCCATTCCTGGCTTCTAGGGATTTTGGCAAATACCAAGAACACAGGGTTGTCACATGCAAACTGTTTCAAATTCAGGCTCATTCATGGTCTAGCTGATTGACCATGAGAAAGTTATTGAAACTTGCTCACCCAGTTGTTGCTCTCTGTTTTGCCCGTAACTTTAGAATGTTAATACCCAGGTTCTAAAATGGCTAGTGGAAGCAGGACATGTCAAATGCTTAACCTAATACTTCCTATCAAATGAGGCTCTGGGCTGTAAGAGCTATGACTTTAAAAGGATTACTTTAATTGAAACAGACGATAATGTCAGGCAGGAGGCATAAGTAGCAGAACAGGCACTGAGATTATCCAGAAAAGCTAGGAGCAAGCATATGTGAAGTCTCGACAGTTGGCCCAGGAAATTAAAACCTTGCAGCATGATGGCCAAGGCTGGTGGATTGTGTCTGGGTAATCCCGGTGATAGCAGGTACCACATAGGGCTGAGTTGTTCTGTGTGTTTGCAATAATGTATATTGTGACCCTATTGGTCAAGTATTATTTCCTTTATAGACATGAAATAAGGAGCTCAGAGATGTCTAATGACTTAGCAAAGATCATGAAGAAGATGAGGGCTTTGAAATCAGGCCTGAGTGCTGTCCATGACCTCTGCTTTTAATTGCAAGTTTAGTTTGTGTGGAAGTCCCCACCATGTGCTGCCCACAGAATGAGGTGTTCAATGCTATGGGTTTCTCTGCTCCTGGGGAAGAGTAAGAGGATCACAGGGCCCAGTGGTGAGCAGGGCCCAGTGGTGAGTGTAGCTCAGTGGTAGATAGAGCCCAGTGATGGGTGGGGTCTAGTGGTGGGTGGGGCCCAGTGGTGGGTAGGGCCTAGTGATGGGTAGAGCCCAGTGGTGGGTAGGGCCCAGTAGGAGATTAGAGACCACCACTTTAGGTTCCAGACTGTCACTGCTCAGGTGTCCCTGGATTAGAAACCAAAAAGGATAGAAGAGATTGGATGTCAAGAAATTGGAGATGATCTCTGATAATTTCTGATGCAGTAGCCTCTGTAGAATGCAGGTGAAACTGTTTATGGAGGAAGCTTCATCTGGAAAGGACTCTGCTCTCTGAATAATCCCCCATGCACTATAGCCTTATTTTAAGTAATTCCTTCCACCCTTACCACCACAGATTTAACCACCATCCTGCCAGCATACCACCTTCATATTGAGGTCTTCATATTGAGCAATTCCGTCTCTGTTCTCTGTGTACCTCATCCTAGCTACAACCGTGCTCCTAGACCCAGCCACATACAAATTCAAAGTATGGGCAATGCGATTGTTAAATGTAAGGAGAGGCCAATTGTTACAGTAAGGAGTCATTTTTAGAAGCTAGACAGGACCTAGCTTATGAGAGTAGCAGCCCAAGGCTGGATTCTTTCCTGTTGTAAGGCAACAGTTCCTTGAGAGTCAGGCTGGAACATGCCTAGCTGCTGTGCAAAGCAGACAGATTAGTGGCTATCAGAGGACAGTCCTATTTTATAAAGGAAGAAACTGAGGCTTAGAGAGATTAAGTGACTGCCTTAGGGGTGCACGCCTGTGTATGACAGAGCCATCCATCACAGCCAGGCCTCTGGAGCTGTCTTCTCGGGTCATCTCTACCCCACTGTGCTGGGCAGTAGTCTGACTCCACTTCTCAGCATTTCCTGTCTCTGAGGGGTTTACCACCTTGCTTGTTCGGCCCATTCACTGACTCCATGGAGAAGCCTTGCCTTACACTCCAAGCTTTTTCCTCCTGGAGGTCTCATGCTCAGCAGGAGGCTGACTGAGGAGAAGAGCAGGGGCCAGTAGGGGCATATACATTGCTATACATCTTCCAGGGAGTTGGTTATATATTAAAAGAATTAATAGCATAGCTGTCCTTTGGTGCAGGAATTCCAGGGCTGGAGTGTTATTCTATGGAACTATCACATAAACATTCTAAGAATACAAACAACCACAAAATGGAACAAAATCTGAGAGATCTTAGAAGGGACTATGTTAGGACAGTGCAGTCAAAAGACAGGCCACTGGGCTGTCAATCACAGCAACGATGTCCATCTACATTTATTATGTGAAGATAAGATGCATGATAAACTAAAACATAGAATGTATCTATAGCATGATCCTGTCTTTTGTAAATAAGTTAATTGGAGCATGAATGTGTTTAAAAACAGTATAAGCTTTCCTACTCAGCTACCAACCACTTAGTTAACTGACAGGGGAAACTTCAGGGCTGATGCTCAGGTGGTTGAGAGTTCAGGGTGGAAGGCTCTGAGGCTTCGTAGCTACCCACCCACCTTTGCCCCTGGCGGACAGCTCAGCGGGGTCACTTGTTCACTTTTATTGTCATGTAATAATTAAATATTATGTAAATAGAAAGACACAGAAAGGTACTTTAAGCAACAAAGATGAATAATTGAGAGACCTCAAAGTCGGTTTTCTTGCGGGTAGGTGAGGTGACTGTGAAGGGAATAGGGCTATCCTGCAGAGCCTGGATCATCTCCCAGTGCTTCACAGACATCTAGCCTCTCTTCCTGCTGCTGTGGCTTTGTGATGTCTCTAAGAGTAACAGGATCGAACTCCCCTTGGCGGCCACTCGAACATCAACACTGGACCATTGGCATGCTACATTAAAAGATTAAATATGCAAATGCATTTTTGCTACTTTCACTTTTATTTCAATGAAATGTTTACTTAGTTAATCTTTTCAACTAATGCTTTTGCTTAGCTGACTGAATATGGACCTCAGTGCAACAGTCAGATTTTGTGTAGGTCTAGGAAAGACAAGAAAAGCACCATACTAGACTTTTTTTTTATGTCTATCTATACTTTTAGACAGGATAAGACTGCCAATCACTTAAAGGTTAGAAAATATAGCCACTGAGGGCAGGGAGGGCAGAAAGAGCTTCAGGGTTAAAGAAATGACATGTTTAATTTTCAGGGTGCTCTAGGGAGACCCTGCCCATCTTCTCTGTCACTGACAATGTTGTTGGGATTATTTCTCGATGCATTCAAGCTGTGATAATAAGCTTGGCTCCTTGACTCTGCCCTATCCTGAGGGCAGGGTGATGTCAACACTCAGACATCTCAGCACTCTTAATTATTATGGGAAGAGGGTACTAGAGTGATAGGCATTCCTACCTAGTTAACTACATACCAAGGGAACCATGAGTCAGTGAGGTCACAGCCAGGATAGACAATGGAAGGAACCGTTTAAATGACTCAAATTATTCTCCTTTCTTATAGGTTGACGTCAGGTATCAAAAGGGAATATTTATGTAAAAAAGGATAGTTTTATTTCCTTGGAAATTTTAAAATAATGAAATCCGTTCTTGATTTGAAAATACTTATTGAAAACCCACTCTCAACTATAATCAGCAATTCTAAAACTTTAATAAAACTGTATAAAGTGTTAAAAAAAAATCAGAGTCGATACAACTTCCAAACAGCTAGGTAACAGGAGGAACTTAAAAGAGACATCTGTGGATCCCCCTGGGAAGGGGAAATAGAGAAGATCTGAGTAAACTGAGATTATAAGGGGGAGCGAGCAAGGGGAGGTGGGCACAAATCATGAGAGAAGGAGATGGTTGAGTGGGAGGAGCAACAGAGAACCAAGTAATAGGTGTCTTGATAGAGGGAAGCTACTGTGGGGTTAGGAAGAAACTGGTGCTAAGGAAACATCCAAGAACCCACAAGATGTCCCTGGCTAGGACTCCAAGCATTAGCGGAGGGGGTGCCTAAACAGGACTTCCCCTGTAATCTAGTGAATGACCACACTAAGTGTCATTATAGAACCTTCATCCAGCAATGGATACAGGAAGAAAGAGAGATCTATAGCTAAGCACCAGGTCAATCTCTTGGTTCAGCTAGAGAGAGAGAGAGAGAGAGAGAGAGAGAGAGAGAGAGAGAGAGAGAGAGAGAGAGAGAATATGAGCAAAGGGACCAGGATCATAAGGAGGAGACCCACAGAGATGGCTGACCCAAGCTATTGGGAGCTCATAAACTCTGAAATGACAGCTGAGGAAAATTCATGGAAAGGAACTAAACCCTCGAAAGGTAGATAGATGACTGTCAATTAGTGTGGGCAGTTTGTGGAGCCTCTTGCAGTAGGATCAGAGTGTGATCCTGGTGCATGAACTCAGAGCCCATTCCCTGCAGAGGAACACCTAACCCAGTCTTGATACTGGGATGAGGGACTTGGACCTGCTTCAACTGGATATGTCAGACTGAACTGACCCACCTTGAGACTCCTTGCCCTCCTTGGGGAAGGAATGGGGGATGGGATGGGGAGAAGCTGAGGGAGGATTGGGAAGAGGGAAGGGAGGGGAAGCAGTGGTAGATAGGGAAAAAAACCTTTTTAAATAAAAAAATCAGAGTTAGGAAATGATTCGATAGGTAAAGCACCAACATGAAAGGACCTAGGTTGAGACCCCAGCACCCATAAAAACTGGACATGAAAGTACATGTGCTGAGGAGGCGGGGATGGGAGGATCCTGGCGGCTCGCTGGAGAGCTAGTTACACAACCTGGCGATCTCCCAGTTCAGTGGGAGACCCTAGCCCAGAAATAAGGCAGAGAACCATAGTGGGGGCCAGCCACATACACACAGAGGTGCACACACATGAACACACAGGCACCCTGCATTGCCCACCAACTAAAGGTAAACTATTCCAGTGTCTTCCCATGACACACACTGCTTCAGTTCTGGAAAGGCTGGTCCCATTTGACAAAAACAAAACAAACCCCACTAAGGTTGAAGTAACTATTCAAGGACACTCAGGGCTCTGGAATCAGGAGCAGCTCAAAGAGAAAAGGAGAAAGAGAGCTATGGTGGGCCTATATCACACTTGAAAAGTCCTAGTGGCACATGGTCTTTCTGCGGACAGGGCCTCAGGTTTGAATCCCATTTGCTTAACGTTTGTCAGCTCAGCTGTAACTGGGCTGTAAACATTCCCTTATTTTTGTATCCCAAGTACAGTGCTTTGTATACACAAGGCAGTACACGGTCGAATAAATGAACAAGCTAATTTGGTGCAAGTCAGATGTTTAATGAGTACAGGGCTAGTTTACTTCCTCCTTCTCAACCTGCTAAGTACTATTTAACATATTATGCTGAAATAATTGTGTATTCACAGACAATATAAGGAGTATATAAGGAAGCTCTTACACCTATCACCTGGTTTCCTGCATGGATAGTGAAATCCCAAGCCCCTGCATGTATTCACTTGTTTACGTCTTTACACAACCAACACAGATCTGTTCATCACCACAAAGGATCACTCTGGTGCTACCTTGTAGACTCAGCTTATCTCTATTTCTCACCCCAAGTTGCTGGCAAGTCTTCTTTCCTATACATTGCCAATTTCTAAGTGGCTTTTCCCATTTGCTATAGTACTTTTATGATCCATCCAGGTTGTTTTGTTTGTCAATAATTCAGTCCTTCTCATTGCTGGGTCATAGTTACGGTGTGGTTACACCACAATGAGTTAACCTCCACCCACTGAAAGTCATCTGGGCTGTTTGTAATATTTCCCTGCTGCAAATGATGCTGTTATTAGTGTTGTTTATCAGATTTTTTTGTGACTATTAATTTCTCTGAGATGAAAGCCCAATATTGTGATTGGCTGGTCATATGGCACAAACATTGCCAACATTTTAAGAAATTACTGTACATTTCCAGAGCAGATCTACCATGCTACACATTCACCAATAATCTTCAAGACCCAGTATGTCTTGTCAGCATTCACTTCCTCAGTATTTTTGCAACTGGCATTTAGACAAGCATTAGAATATGGCACCTTGAATTTGCATTTCTCTGATAGTCAGCAATGCTGGCCATTCACATGCCTTGTGTAGGGCAATGTCCATGTACTTTCTCTCATTTTCTAATTATATTGCTCTTGGGCTTGGGAGTTCTCTGTCTTGGAAACTGGCCCTTTTCCATGTGCACCTCTTGAAAATATTTTTCTGCAGTTAATCCTTTCCATTTAGTCTTCTTAATGTCTTTCACGGAGCAGAAGAACCTAGATGCAATGAAATACAATTAATTTCCTTCTGTCTTGTGCTGTGATTTTTGGGGCCCATGTCTAAGAACTCTTTTTCTGACTAAAGATTACAAACATTGTTTGTTAAGAGCTTTATGACTTTATCTTTTCCATTTAGAACTGTGATCTACCCAAGTCCATGTATAATGTGTGAGAGAAGGCCAAGGCTTATTCTATTGACTGTTGGCTTTCTGCCCTTTGTTTATGTCAAGAGAAGTGGTAACACCTGTTTCTACAAGAGTCACATAAGTGAGATAGTATTCAGAGAGGCAGATTGTGCAAACAGCCCCTCACAAGAAATTAATTGCCTTCCCATGTTCTAGAAGGAGCTGGGTGCTATAGAAACCAAACACACCAGTGAGTCTTTCTTCTGTCATCACATTGTGCAATGAAATGTTGTCAATCCTGGGTGCCCAGGAAACTCCTGCTTCCTCGTGTATCATGGTACAGCCTGAGGAAAGCCTGCTGGAATCAGAGAGAGATCACTGTAGATTCCTGTTATAAGTGATAGCCTATCATTTAAACGTAGGAAAGGGTTATTCTACAGGTAATTACAGATGTGCGTTACTGACTGCCCAAAGTCTGTGATCTGTGATAGGATGCTAAGAGAGATGTGATCATGATGATGCCTCATCCAGATGTGGGATCCAGGAATGCTTCCTGGAGAAGTGACACCGAATCTGAGGCCTAGTGGATAAGTAGCAGAAAGTGCGGTTGGTAAGCGGAGGAGTTGGGGCAGTCAGTGGTAAGAAGAATCTTCCAGGGTGTCCATAGCAGCACAGACAAAGGCTCAGAGGTCAGAGCAAGCATGGTGAACTGAGATCCTAATTATCCAGTGTTGCTGACTTATACAGTACAAGGAAGCCAGGGCCCAAACACAAAGACCATTAAAGGTCATGATATCCCATTACTTGGGCTATCAACCCTGCACTAGGTGGCATCAGGATCTTTATTTCAGAGGTCTCACTCTGGAAATATGAGAGTTGACTTACAGGAATCTGGTAGCAGGGCTGGTAGGTGCTGAGGAAGACTTGCAGTGTTGCAGAGACAGTGGAACCAGATGGGGCATTGTAGATGGAGCAGGGCTAATACATCTATAGCAAGGTAGCCTCAGGTGCACGGAGGAAGAAGATTTAGTGAGTGTTCCGAGAGATGAGAAGCAGCAGTCATGATGGGAACTAGACTCTGAAGCTGGAACCTCTGACTGGACATTCCCAGTGAGGAAATCCAGATCATCCCACACTGCGGGATGGCCTCTCTGAGCAGAGTTTTGCTGCCTGTGACTCCACTGCCTGACCACACAGGAAGTCTCATTTGTCCATCGCAGTCCTTTATCAGTCTTAGGCACAGACCACATCCCCTAAATTCTCTTTCCTGTAGCTCCTACCGCTTCCTCCCAGGTGACATGGCTTCCCAAGCACTGGCCTTCTTTGTAGCCTTTTTATTCCCCTCCTCTGATTTAATCACAACCAGACATTAGATGAAGTCTGACTAGTTGTAGAAAGACCCCTTTCCAGAGTCTACAGTGCTGTCTAGCATTCACACATAATTCGGATCTTATAAGGACAGCTACCTCCTCCTGTAAGTATCTGGGCCACCACTACAATGTTATATCTCCAGTGATATCTCTGGTCACTTGGACATTGGGAACAGGCCTGGGCTAAGAACCTCAGCCAGAGAAACGAGTTTAACAAGGCTCCTTCTGACTCATCCTCCGACACCAGGCAGGCTGGATTTGGGAACCTGTGACCCAGTCACACCAGGAAGTGGATTTCCTGCCTTTTCTCCTCCAGAGAGAATTAGTGCGCCAGTAGCTCATCACTGATCATGGCTGGGTGTGTGGCTGTGTGGGGCATGGAGAACACAGCAGGAGACACTGGTCATCTTCAGGAAGTGTGCAGCCTCGCTGGGCAGAGAGAGTCTAGAAGAGCAGTCAGGGAAAGAAGTTCCCAGAGAAGCTGGGGTCACAGCCAGTCCTCAAAGCATGAAGAGATATCAGTTGATCTGAAGGATAAGAATTTAATACTAGGGCAGGAAAAGGATCATGAGGTGGGGGACAGAACAGCCAAGGAGAATCCAGAAAAGCTAAAGAGGACAGTGTGGTCACAGTCGAGGCTGTATATGTGCAAGCTGGGAAAAATGCTTCATGGACAATATGGAGGACCCTAGCTCTAGAGGCCAGATTCTGCTACTGGCTGGGAAAGCCACCAAAGGCTGTTCTTGCTTTGGCTCATTCTTGGGTAATCTGTTCTTTAGCCTTAGGAGAGGGACACAATCAGAGAAAGGCAAACTAGTCAAATACATGACCTCAGACACTTTGAGCAGCACCAATGAAACCTTGAAACCTTGGATTTGTGAACAGAAATTACTCCATAATTTCCAGGGCTCCTTGTTGACTAAAGAACTTTTAGTTGGCAACACAAAACCCTGGTTTTAGCCCTGTCATGGGTAAAGGATGAACACAGGTTCCTCTCTAAATGCTTATGATAGTTTCGGAGCAGGGTCTAGCATTAGGAGGTGACAGCAAGAATTTGGGCAGGTGACAGCTCAGCTTTCCAGCTTCCACGGTTCAAGTAAAGAACAATAGACCAGGAGGCAGGGAACCCGAATTCTAATCCTGGCTTAGCGTCTACCTTTATGAGTCATTTAACTTTTGTGTCTTCGTTTTCTGTCTCGTTGCAAGGGTTCAGTGGTTCCCCTGCCCCTGTCATTTCCTTCTTTTTTTTTTTTTTTTTTTTTTTTAAAAAAAAAAACTTTATTTATTTATTTATTTGCCTTGGTGTTTTGCCTGGAACTGGAGCTACAGACAGTTGTTAGCTGCCATGTGGGTGCTGGGAATCGAACCTGGGTCCTCTTAACCGCTGAGCCATCTCTCCAGCCCCGCCCCTGTCATTTCTATAAGTCAGGGTGGTTCTTGATGCTGCAGCAGAACCTGTGATTGGGAGGTCCAATCAGTGTTTTATTAAACCAATAGGAATGACAAATATTTACAGTGTACAAGAGCATAGTCCCACAGCATTTCTCTTGGAGGGATAGGGAAGTTGGGATACCAGAGAGAGAAACAAACCACAGCTACTGTTCATCTGACAACTTCTCAGGCCTCTCTCCACAAAACCCTCAGATTCTAACCTCTCTCTCCTCAGTCCACCAAGGACAACCCCCTTTCTCTCCCTCCACCCAGCTATTTGACTTCCTCTTTCCACCTTCCTAAAGCCAGGATTAAAGGTATGGGTCAGCACTCCCTGATCTTCATGGCTTGGCTCTGTGGTTGACTCTCTGATATTTCAGACTGATTTTATTAAATATATATCATTGCATATCTGTTACCTCTTCTGCACAATGTAAAAACTAGTCCTGAAGATTGCCAAGGTTGTTTTTGTTTCTCAGTTCTGTGTTCCTTTGCATCTGTGGTCTAGCACTTAGCATCACATGGTGTTGAGATGAACTTAACTGACCATATCAACTGATTATAAGTTCATCTAGCTCAAAAGTGACATATGATCCATATCTGCATATTCAGATCCTGGCATGATACCTATGCTTAATTAAGAGCTGAATGAACAGAACTATCCATGCATATATAAAGTCTCTAGGGGGAGAAACAAAAGCAAATACAATATCTCAGTACAGTAGACTAAGAAAGTTTCTGGCTAAGAAAGATCATCAGTGACCTCAGGGGGAAGTTACCTTGCTAAAGGCTGTGGGTGGGCGTATCCTAACGGAGAGTGGGAAGGGCCCACAAATGGCTCTTTCAAGAAACTTGCTGGACACTGCTTTAAGAAGTTACTACATTTATCAGCTAAGAAGAAAGAGGCAGGGAGAAAAAGGTTGGAGATTTTATAGATGGAGGGAGGTAGGGAGGGAGGGAGGAAGGGAGGGAAGAGGATATGTGTTTACATCCTACAGGGGTCTGGAAGGCGAGGAACCAAGAGCACAGCTCCTAGTCAGTCCCTGCAAACCTGACAGATGTGTGCTGTGACATGAAGAGGAAACACAAACATCAGACGGGGTGGACAACATAGCTCTTCAGTCTCCTTCCTGTGAGTTCTGTGACAACCTTCTCAATGAGGCACATCGCTCACAAGCCGATGATGATAGACAACAGAAACAGCGAGACAGTCTAGAACCAGCATGTACTAACAAACATCAGTCACTTGCCAGAGAAAAGGGACCATCTGAGACAAAACTCTGCTTGTTTGTATGGTAGCCCTAGGAAAGAATGACACACCCAGAGTGCCTCAGCTGGGGACCTAGGGCTTCAGATCATTCTCTTGTAATTCTTATGTGACCTTAGGTACAACCTTCCTTCTTTGTGAATTACAAATTTCCTTGGAGATACAAGAGTATGAACAGGGTGACTGGCATATTTCTAAATACTCTAATCCTCAGGTATTGAAGAATCATCCTGGAGGAATTAGCACTTACCTCACCTCTGAGCCTCCTGGGCAGCTCTGTGCTTAAAGTGATCACCCCAGTACAAGGAGAAAAACAGGTCTTATAAAGGTTGTCCTTGGCAAGTCTCACTCATGTCTGTAGGGAGTCACAGTATCAGCACCAGCTCCAACAGGAAAACCCACATGCTTGCCAATGACATCCAGACCCTCCCATTTGGGCTGTAGTATGACAGAATCATGTTTGACAAAGAATGGCTTATATCTGACTATGTGCAGTGAAGCCAGTGAAGCTTGGCTGTTCTGGGGAGGGTAGATTCAGGC
Source organism: Sigmodon hispidus (assembly GCA_004025045.1). Lineage (NCBI taxonomy): Eukaryota > Metazoa > Chordata > Mammalia > Rodentia > Cricetidae > Sigmodon > Sigmodon hispidus. The sequence continues at coordinate 100,131 of PVIH01003751.1, forward strand.
TCAGCTTCAAGTTGTAGGTTTATAGTTTAGCTTGAAATTTATGAACTAATCTCTACATGGTATCATAGGAGGTGAGCGATCTTTGTCACCGAATCTGTTATGGCTAATTAGCAATCCATCTATTCAATGATGTGCATTGAACAATTTTTTATATACATTGATGTATTATAGTGAATGAATGTATGGTTGAATAGAATGAATAGATAGATGGGTGACGGATAAGAAAGGCCATCAAGCTGGAGTTGGGCAATGCTCTAGCAGACCAGGATCCTTTTCACAACATTATTCGTAATAGGCGGCATATAACCAAAGTGTTTTAGTTATAAATGTAAGAAACTTAAAGTGGCTTATGAGGGAGGGAATGAAAAATAAATCCATTGAGTCAAGTAACAGCTAAAAAGTTATCCTGAAGAAGTCCAGACTCTGTCTAAACTCTTTTACTTTGATAACCCCAAAGAAAAGATTGTTTTTCCCTTAGGAATTCTAGAAAAGGCTTCAAGAGGCTGAGCCACGTGCAAACACAGCTTATGGGTTGGGTGCTGCTTAGTTGGACTTATCATGAATGAACCCACAAAGTATGGAGATGATGTCATGCACAGTGAAGCTCAGGGACTGAGCATGAGCATGGGGTGGCACTGGCAGAAAAGGACTGGACCGTGGGCAGGAACAACCTCATATGTCCTTTCCTTGGCAACTGCGTGTCCACTGTCCCTTTGTCATTGCATGCTCATAGGTCCCTTCCCCGTGCTCATCATGACTTAGAGTTCTTCTGGGATGTGGAGGGTACCCTATTTTGCTCACGTGCATCTTCTGGGGCACCTACCACAGGCCTATCTGCTGGAGATTAGGTCAAAGCCCAGGTAAGGACTAAGACGAAGTGAAATTGTTGAATGGATTCAGCTGAACCACTTTCTCCTAAGTAGCCGAGGGACAAGGAGGCACACTTCTCCATACAGCTATGCGCCTGGCAGTCCCACCAGCTCAGAAGGTGAGCATTTCCATAAAGGAGGCACACTTCTCCATACAGCTATGCGCCTGGCAGTCCTACTAGCTCAGAAGGTGAGCATTTCCATAAAGGAGGCACACTTCTCCATACAGCTATGCGCCTGGCAGTCCCACTAGCTCAGAAGGTGAGCATTTCCATGCATGCGTCTGCTGTCCTCTTCATTGAATGCCAAGGTACCATCACTCCAGGATGGCAGCTCCCCCTTCCCACCTCTTATTTCTGACACTAAAAATCAGCCTCTGCCTTTCATACCACACAGGGAAGGGTGGGGCCTGGCTAATGAATGTTTGAGAAGTTCTATGAGATCTTGGATGAAAGGTACCTTGTAAAATACAATTAAAAATAATAGGAGTAATTATTAGCCTGGCTAGTCCCTGTAGGATAATTACAGAGCTTTTGCCTGGCAAATCTTGAATTCATATACTAAAACATGGGTCCAAGGAAGAAGACTGATTTGAGGTCTGAGACCTGCTGGCTTCAAGGGTGGAGTCCCTGAGTTCTTTCTGAAATCTGGGAGCATGGTGGTAGGCCAGATCTGGAGCAGGCCTCAGAGATGGTCTCACCAGCATATTTGAATGGCAGCTAAAGCCACTGGGGCCCAGAAATGGGATATGACAGCTTCAAGATGTACAACAGGCTGCACTTCTGGAGGTTCAGGTCCAGGCTAACTCAATTCAGGGGTTTGTGCTACTAAAATCCTGCTCAATGACACAACTTGTTCAGTCTTTGCAGACTGGTGACCTTCAGTTGCATAGAAAATCTTACATGAGAGTCACACACAGTAGAGCCCATATCCTAGCTTTGGTTTGTGTGAAAGATGGTACTTGGCAAGTCAGGATCAGACGCCCCATGACAATAGCAATACCAACCTCACTAGGCTGCCATGAGGAGCTGAGGAGTGCTGTATAGGGAGGTCATTCTGAGACCACCTGCTCTGTCTATGCTGCTCTGAGTGTGGGCCTCTAGGAGAGAAACACATATGTATATGTATGTACATGCCTGGCCCATGATTAGTGGGTATCTGTCATTGTGAAACATTGTGTTAAGCTCTCTGAGGCTATGATTATATTCATCCATCACCATGTCTCCTCAAGGTCAACTGTTCAAAACTTAGATTCAGGTTAATTCAGGTTAATGTCCAAAGTTAGGTAGCTGAGAGAGAGGTGGGCTTGAACTTGGGCCACATGGTACACAACCCTCTCTTGTGAAATGAGTCAGGCATATCATTGTCACCCCAATAGAACCTTAGAAGGATTTATCTGCTGGGTAAAACTGGTGGCCAAGGTCTGGTATAGGTCTATGATGATTTTATGATTATTTAATTATTCTGAGAGTCTGTATTGATTGAAGAAGTTAAAAGATTATCCTAGGAAGGAAAATAAATCCATATTACTAGCTTCAAATTCAAGAGTTCTTGATCAGAGGCTGGAGAAAGGGCTCATTGGCAAAGAGAACTTGCGGCTCTTTCAGAGGACCCAGGTTTGAACATCATTTAAGTCCAGGGTATCTGATGCCCTCTTCTGGACTCTGGAGGTAACAGGCACACATATAGTAGATATACATACATGCAAGCAAAACATTCACATATGAAAACTAAAAATCAATATGTTCTTTGAGAAGGAAATCCTTAGAGCAGGGATGCAGAGATGGCTTGGTTGCTAAAGTTCTTACTGTATAAGCATGAGAACTAAAATCACTTCCTCGAATCCTCATAAGATCCAGGATTAATGCTACCTGTTTGTAATTCCAGTGGTGTGGGTGTGAGGAGGGGCTGCCTGGGGCCTGCCAGCAGCCTACATGATTGACAAGATAGATGGATCCTGAGGAATGACACCTAAGGTTGACCTCTGGTCTCCAAATGCACAGATGTGCATTTGCACATGAACATACACACACACACACACACACACACACACACACACACACACACACAGAGAGAGAGAGAGAGAGAGAGAGAGAGAGAGAGAGAGAGAGAGAGAGAGAGAGAGAGGACTGGAGTGGACTCTGGATAAGTTCCTTAGAAACCAAGAGCCTCTGTGGCGTCAGGGCCTCGACCCTCTACCAGCATCTTAAAATGTTGTGAGTGGCATGATATGTGGATGGTGGGTGAGGGGCATTTAGATCTCCTTCCATATGGGGCCACCCAGGCTTAAAGGGGCACCGATGGAAGCATCTTGTCAGCTGTGACTCTGTACCAGCATAAATCATTACATTTGACATTCCTGCTTGAGAAGTCCTAGCATGAGAGGAGGCATCTGAGCTTGAGGCTAAACACATCATTTCCTTTCCAAGCACAGGTCGGAGCATTCACGGCTCTGAGCTCACATTGCTTGATGAGAAGACGGGGATTAGAGCAGCAGGCCATTGACATTCACTTGTAAATCTCAATGGGTTCCATTGATTTCAGGGTCCCTTCCACAGGTGAAAGCGAAGATTAGAACCTACTGGCTGGACCACATTTGAGTACTCCTTAACTATAGAAAAGACCAGGCTCTGTCGACGGCCACTGGCTGAGGCAGGTACAGGACGTAAGCTGGCTGGAGTGTCACCAAGCACTCTCCACAGATCTGCTCTGCAGATCAGACTTTGCCAGACACCCTGTGGGAAGCTGGAGAGGAGACCATGCTTCAAAGCCACTCTGCTTAGATGGGCAGTTCAGTCATTCTTGAGGACATGTCCAGAGCTGACCAAGAGAACGGAAGCCTGTGACACAGTCAAGGCCAGTGACTCAGAGGTCACTGAGCCAGCCACCCCAGGCAGGAATTTCTTTGGGCTTTTCTAGTGAGGTGACAGGATGGATGGTAAGGAACTCAAGTCTTCAAACCGTCGTCCATTGGTCCAGGGCACTAGCTCCTGTCTCCAGCCATCATCCACCGCTGAGTAATTCTCACCCATTGCTAAGGGGTCTGTCCTCCTCAGGACAGCTCCAAGGCAACATAATCCAAGACTAAAACCTCTCCCTTAGAGGGAGGGGGAGGTGTAGAAGGTGTGTACAGCTTCAGGCATCAGAAAGACTTAGCTTTGAACCTTTCCCCAACAACTCTTCCAGTCTGACAGAGAAATTCAGGCCCTCTGCACTCTAGCATAGCTATGGACAAAACAAATGTAGAACTCTTTGGGGTTGTAAGTCTATAACACACAGAAAACCTTTGCCTATCATAAACACTCAAAACCAAAGCAAAAACACAAGTCATCTTCATATGTTAAGATTCACTCATTTTCAAACATTTACTCAGTTCTTATTTATTTTGCACTAAGGAGGTCATTGGGTGCTGAGGACTGGCTAGAAAAGAAATTGTGGTGTCATGAACACGCACATTCTTATGGAAACTCTTCATTGACCGGCTGGGTGACTGAGAGTAGCCTGACAGCGCTTTCTCATGGTCCCCATCACCCCATCTCTCTTCTGTACCGGGATGTTGTGGGACAGCATGAGGTGAGGATCATGGGACTTAACGCAGTTCCTTCCTGGTGCATCTGAGCCTGCTGCAAGAAGCTGCCTCACCTCAGGGCACAGGGATCCTGATTCCAAAATGAACCTTATGTGAGGAGCAGGACAGTGAGATATTTCACATGGGAATTTAATTTTACTTAATTTTACAGTTCTTAATGTGGACTCCAGATGGCTTCTTTCATTTACTTTCTTCCCAGAGAAGTAGACTTTGAATGTAGAAGGACAAAGCCTCGTGTCTTTAGCTGTGTCTTTGTGGACACTTATGGATATCTTCCCTGGTAGGGAGGAAAATGGTACCAGTCAGACATTCTCACCTGCACTCAAAGAAAGTGCAGTCCTGCCCCTGGCTCCAAGGAAGTGTCTTTAGATCCAGGATGGCTGGAGGTTTTGAGAGTGCAAGCATTCAGCCTATGATTTCAGGACAGGGTTCGTGCCTAATCTTCTTGAGAGTTAAAATGGGCAGTGATGGGACTCAGGGGTGGGGCATCATCTGTTCTCAGCATGAGTCTGAGGCAGTCAGATTGGGGGGTTAGGATGGGGGGTGTGAAGGAAGCTGGTGGCAGGAGAAGGCTCAGGAAGTACAAAGGCACCTTGAAAGCTCCAGGCAGAACAGCACTAGCATCTCTGAGCCCACTTCCGGGCGGCCTGACTCAGGAACTGCTCAGAGCCCACTCTGTCAATTGTGCTGTCTGATGGACTGAGAAGCAGCCGCTCACAGAGATGTCAAAGCAGATCCTCACCTTTCTCAGGGCAACTGGAGCAGGAAAGCAGGTGGAAGGAAGAGCAGGCGGCTTGTTTTGTCTCACCCTCATGTCACACAGGCCCTTACCCCATTCCTGCTCCATCCAGATCACATAGAAAAACAAAGCAGTGCTTTGCACCATGGGTAAGTCCCAGGACACCAAAAGCTGCAGATTCTGATTCAGTGTGTGTGTGTGTGTGTGAGATGCAAATGTCTTAATGAGTTCTGGAGTGATGCTGATGCTGTCTCCAAACTCTCAGCCCATGAAACAGACACACAAGAAGCACAGTGTTTGAAACACACTCTCTAAGGCACAGGGCAGACTTTAGGGCAGGAGACAGATCCAAGCCCACATGGGTGAGGAAACTGGCAAGCACTGAGGAGTTTTATGTCATTGTGTGGCATAGAACTGTTAAGCCATAGAATTTTCTAGGTGGAAAGGGAAGGCTGACACTCTCACTGATCCCCTTACCCAGGCAGGGTACAGGATTGTGTTGGCAATGCCTCTGTATAAAACAGTTCTCTAGAGTAGCTATGCCCCCAGAAAAAGTGTGATCAAGGGGAAATAAATCCATGTCTGCTTTAGCTTGGGATTGGTAGGGAAGAAGGTTTTTTGAGGTCTCGGAGCTCCTAGCCAAGCATTCATAGGGACTGTGAAGTAACACTGAGTTAAGCATGGTCTCAGAAACACCTGAGATGGCCAGTTAAAACAAAACAAGACAAGTGGAGCCTGGCTGTTGTTCTTATGTGGTGATGTCTGGCAGAAGTGATTTCAATCCTTGTGTAGGAACATGCCTTCAAGCTAGCCCTATGAATCCCCCACTCCAAGGGTTCACAGTGAAAACCATAGCACACAAGGAAACATCACCAAAAGTCAGCCTGGGTGTGCTGGCTGGCTTGGCTAAGCCCTTTGCTGGGGAGGAGGGAGATAGGGAAATGCCCAGGGCTCACTGGCCAGCCAGCCCAGCTGAATTAGGGAGCCATGTACCAAGAGAGAAACCCTTTCTCAAAAATCAAGGTGAATGGCACTTCAGATAACACTGGAGATTGACCCCTGACCTCCACACAGGTAATAAAGTTGGATTGGGAGAGAGAGAGAGAGAGAGAGAGAGAGAGACCTTGGGTGGGTTGGGAGATGGGGGACGAGCTGAGAGAAACTGGTGGAGAGGAAATATGATCAAAGTATATTTCATCAAAAAAGAAGAAGGAAGAAAGAAAAGAAAGAAAAAGAAAGATGTCTATCCCCAGCGGTTACTCATCCTGCTGGGGCCCGAGGCAGGAGTAGTCATTACAGATGGATCATCCTTCCGAGTCACCTCTCTGCTTATTCTTCCCATCTCCAGAGCCCCCATCATTCTCTCTATCCCTGGCTCCTTCCCCAGCCCCCAGCACTGACTTCTGCTCCTCCTTATTTAAGGGTCCCATTCAGGGGCTCCCCAGGTCGCGGGGCCACCCTCAGTGCACGGGTGAGGGGAAGGGCGTGTGTGAAGCCAACCATGCTGGCAGCAGACTCACGCCCAGTGTTACCACTGCCCTCTCTGTGCCCTGCCTGCTGCCGACATGGTGAGCTTAGGGGAGACAGACAGACAGCACTCAGCTAGAAACCGCGAAGCCAGGACTTAACAGCGCGGTCTTCCAAAGCTGCTGCCGGTTCCCCACTGTGCCACATCTACCTCTAATTAAAGCCAAGTTAATGACCAACCCACTCGCCCGTTTATCGTGTTAAACCCTGACCAGCCCTTTTCAATCTTCCAACCTTAAATTTACCCCGTTGGCTGCAAAGTCTCTGGGGTCATTGCCAAGTGCAGTGTTAAGATCAAGGAAATATTAATGTGAGTTCCCTTGGTTCAAAGGCCAGTGGAGACAAAAATCAGCCCAACACAGAAGGGTACAGGGTGCCAGGTACCAGGGGAGACAGGGTCCCTGTGAGTGCCACCTTCTTCCATCCCCAACGTCAAGGAATAGAAAAATACGCTTTTAAACTGTAAGGGCAAACACAGAGGCTAACAAACATGACCATAAGCACACACAGCTGGGCAGAGCGAGGATCTGAGAACGAAGTCTATTGGCGCCCCCTAGTGGCAAAGTTTAGCACTGCAGGGCCACAGGTGCTGTGTGTTCTCAAGGGCTCTCCTTAGAGCCCTTCAATGGCTTTGGCCTTAGATAAGCCTAACCTTCAAGTTCTGTTCCTTCTTTGCTCACTCTGGTCCAGTTAGATCAGGGACCAGCATCCTAAGCTGAGAGGTCCACATGGCAGATGGCAAGAGCAGTGGAGGTGTTCCAGTAAAGAGATGCCCCTTGTAACAGCCCACCCACATTATACTAGTGGGAATCAGGCCTAGTTTATACTCTCTATACCTTTGTTTTTTATCCTGTACTCTCACATCTTCAGTAAATGCACCCAGGTCTGATCTGAGGCCATCCATTCTCCCCATTTCCAGAGCCACATCTGGTCAATTGCCACCCCTTCCCACAGTGGCTTCATAATGTGTCTCTACACTCTTACAGGGCTTTTTTTTTTTTTTTTTTTTTTTTCTCTGTGTAAAAGTGATCCAATTCTTGTGAACCAGATCGGGTCTCATCCTGAGAGCCCTTCAATGCTGTTGTTCTTAGAATAAACCTAACCCTCAAGTCCTGTGTATCACTTATTCTGGTTCAGCCCAAGAGCCTTTGACCCTATAACTTCCTACACCAGGATGCTCTTGGTTCTTGAAAAGGCTCTTTATTTTCATTTTCTAGGGATGAGCTTCTGTTGCCCAGATGTTGGTGGAGAGAGTTAGACCCAATTGATCCTGGCTACCCACCTTCCCCATGCACAGCCCAGCTCTGAGCTGTTTGTAAGTTGGATGTAGCTAGCCTGCCCCACGCTGGTTTCCTAAACTCAGCCTGGACATAAACAGCTTGTTTGACTCAGAGACTCTTCAGCCCAACAAGTAAAACGAGAACACCTGGGAATTAGCTATTCACTTCCTGAGCCAGGAGCCTAACTGGAACCCAGAACTGTGCCTGAAACTTAGTCCTCCTGCCTAGTCACCCAACCCAGTGCCACAGAGTTCAGACACACCCTGCCCCACCTTGGCAGCCACCGCCACCACCACCACCTCTCCCAGGGGCCACTAACAGTCTCCCTGCTCTACCCTGGTCACACCCTGGCTTGGAAAAGCTAGGCTAGCAGGAGTGATTTCTGAAGGATTCCAGGAAGAGAGTGACATGGAGGTCACTGAGGCTCCCTGAAATACAGAGACATTGTATGTTGAGTCGTCTGCTGAGACCTTTGGGGCAGCCAGTCTCCATATTTTGGTTCCTATGATGAGAGAGAATGAGAAAAGCCATGAAGATCCTCTCTGTTTTGATAGGTTTCCCATCCACCCATCAACTAACCAACCAGCCAACCAGCCAACCAGCCAACCAACCAACCAACCAACCAACCAACCAACCAACCAACCAACCAACCAACCATCCACCATCCATCCATCCATTCAGCCAACCAACCAACCAACCAGCCAGCCAGCCAACCAACTAAGCAACCAACCAACCAACAAATCAACCAACCAATTCTTATTCAAGTAAAATGTTCACCAGGGGCATCTGTTGTGACAGAGAAGCCGAGACAGGGGTGCAGTCCGGGGCTTCCCTCAGTTGCAGGCGGCAGGGGAGCCACCATTTACTTTATTTTTGTTGTCAACCCTCTGTTCCGCCCTAAAGACTAACAGTATCGCTTCTGCCCTGCTTGGCCTTAGAGATTTGTGCCCCCAAACCAGGCTTCAGAGGTTTTGAAGAAACCCAGGAAGGAAATAGGACAGTTAAGACAATCAAGACCAGGCTCGCATTCATGCACTTGACGCTGCGTGGCTTTTCAGCTGATGTGCCTCCCACCCGAGCCGGCCCAGCGAGGATGCGGTGATTTTAGTACCATTGACTGCCACCTAGTGTTCAAATATGGTAATGTCACATTTCTTTTAGATGCCTTAGATGCCTTTAGATGTCTTAGTCTGGATTCTTTGAGGCTTCAAAGCCAACGTGTTAAAAAGCTTGTTTTTTGTTCTCCCAGTGATAGGATCCCTAAAAGTAGGTAAGCAACAGATAATCAAGTAAAAAAATTCATAAATTCTTATTCAAATAAAACAGACACAGAAACACAAATACTACATGATCTTATATGTGGACACTACACGGTAGTTGGGCTAGTGAAGTAGCAATGATGAGAAGTCATGATCAATGGGCACTAAGTCACATTAGATAACGGTGAGGGTTGGTGTGCAGGGCTAGGGTTAGATTTTTTCCAAAAATCTAAAGGAAAAGTTTTTTTTTTTTATAACAAAATGATGATTTAGGAAATAGGTATGCTTACCCTAATTTGAGCACCATATAGTATATTGTATTGTTGTATGGTACCCTAAAATATGTTCAACATTTATATGTCAATTAAAAATACAATAATGTTGAGCTTCTCACTCAGCTCTATACATGTTGGTAAAAGGTTTGATGGAGTCCCTGGATTTAACCTGAAACTTGACAATGAAATTTGAGTCAGACTCACTGAGCATGTGCGAATCAGCTGTTGTACCAGGCAGTTTATATTGTATCATTCACACTTTAGTTTAACAATTCTGAAAGGCACATATAATGCTTACTGTGGTTCAAAATTAGGGCTTCTTTACATAGTTAACACACAGGACTTGCCATAGCCTAGTCTGTGAAGCAAGGAGCTAAACAGTTCCTAAACTTTTACTAAATACAAAACAATTCCTATGTTACAGTTGGGGAGGCATGGGGGCTGTCATTCGCATTTTATAAAGAAGGAGAGGAGACTGAGGCACGTGGTTCCTGTGAGGCCGCCTAGTGCACACTGTGACAAGGTAGTGCTGATGTACAGATACATGGATATACGGGCAGTAAAAATTGGACTTGATGGTTTTAAAAAATAAAAGTTGGGCATGTAGGGAAGGGGTAGATCTAGGAGAAACTGAAGGGCTTGAGAATGCATTGTATAAAATTCTAAGAATTAATAAGCCGAATAAAAACCAAAACAACACAAACTAATCATGACAGATTAAAATCTAAGCACCTGTCATATTGACATCCCACTAAACACAAATCTGCAAATATCCATAGGAAGTGCTTAGTTTAGTTGAGTTTTATATGTTAACAGATAAAACTTTTCTGTGTGGGTAAGTTTATGCTAAATTTAAATGCTTCCTGGTCTACATTTTCAGCATGGTCAGCACTTCCCTCTGCTTCCAGATTACTGGTGAGCTGGAGAATCGCACTTACCTTTCCTCTCCTATGTGCTGCCTCGCTGGCTCTTCACCATGTCATAGCCCTTTGTCTGTGGTGCAGGCTGGCACATGCTCAGTGCCATCACCTCCAGCCACTGCATGTCCCTCCAAAGACACACATGCTTCTTCCCCCTTCGCCTCCCTAATTCTTTTGTTTCTGGTTTTGAGACAGGGCATTTCAATGTAGTCCTCACTGTGCTGGAACTCACCGTGTATATAGACTGGCCTTGAGTTCACTGACATCCTCCAGCCTTTATCTTCCAAGGGCTGGGGTCAAAGTACTTCTAATGCAGCCCAAGATTCATATCAGACATCATGTGTGCCTTAGTCTGCACTTTCTCCCTGTTGCTAGGCACCTCAGATGGGGGAGGTCACAGCTTCCTGTTTAAGGATGTTAATCAAAATTGGTGTTGGCCATTTAGTTTCCTCACTACCACATGGCTGATTGTCCTGCCTGTGATTCTCTGCAGGCACGGCTCAGCCCTCCTGCATAGGATCCCACTAGCCTGGCTGCAGGAGATCATCCTGTACATGGTAATGGTCTTTTCCCTTTTTGGCCTGCCAGGATCATGGATGTCTGCTGAGGAAAGCTGCAGGCATGAGGTATATCTGGCTCTCTCGTATCTCCTTCCTCCTCCTCTTCTTGTGCCATCACACAGTATCCCCTGTCTTTATCTGATAACAGTTTTCCTGTCCTGTGATAGCAGCTGTGGCAACCCTGGTGCACTCACTTCTTAGATGCACTGGATGCACGAGCTCTATTTGGTATCATCTTAAAAACCTGGAGCCAGATATTGGAGAAAAGCTGGAATATCAGAGTGATAGAGAACAGAGCACAGCCACTCCTCACTCAGCCAACTCCTCAGCTCTGTCTCCAGGAATCCTGTGGCTCCAAACCTCTCCACCCTCAGCCTGAAAGAGAAGTGGCAGGCCCAGGGAAGAAGTTGTTCCTCCTCCAGTGTTATCTTTCTTTCCCCACCCAGCTATCTCATTTTCTAGTTCAACTTCCCTAGTGCTAAGATAAAGGCCTGTGTTACCAAGTACTGGGAGCTGAAGTGTGGAATCACAAGTGTTGGAAGTGAAGGTGTGAGCCACCATTGCCTGACTCTGTTAGGCCTTGAACTCACAGTGATCAACACAAATCTCTGCCTCCTGAGCAGTGGGATTAAAGATGTGGGCCTGACCTTCATGGCTTGGCTCTGTCATCTGATATTCCAGACTGTTTTTATTAAATATACAATATATCATTACACTTCTCTGCTGGTTCCTTTAGGCAGTAGAAGTTGATGTGACAGATCCTATGGTTGCTTCTTTCTGTGCTCTTCAGGAGCCTCTTGGGAGCAGGCTTTCAGAGTTATAGACAGCCTGGTGAGCAGTTGAGAGCCTCTGCTTTGGACACACAGATATACCTTTCGTGTTTCCTCAATCAATTTGGAGGATTTTCCTAGCCTTGTTTGGTGGTTCAACTGACCTGAAAGAAGTTAAGAAAATAATCACCCTCATGAGTTAGGATCTGCCAAACAAATACCCACTCCGGTGTCTCTGCAAGTGTCTCCATCAAAGCCTCACCACCCCCTCCACCCACTGTGAGCTTGAAGATTCTTCCTTTAGCAGAAGGCTAAAGCACTGTAGAAAAAGTTTAAATTTATTTCACTATAGCACTTGATAACACTAATAGATGTCACAGTGTGTATGTGTGTGTGTGAACATGTTCATGTGTATTTGTGGACACATGTTCCTGAGTGTGTGTGCACATGCATGGCCATCGATTGATTCTGAGTATCTTCATTTTTTTATTGTCCATTTTATTTTTCTTACTGAACTCAAGGATCACTTATTTGGCAAGACTAGCTGGTTAGCAAGCCCAGGAGCTCTGTCTCCACTGTCCTAGTACTGGGGTTACAGAGATGCTCTGGTGTGCCCCCATTTTTTAAACATAATTACAAGGGAGCAAGCTCAGATCCTCATGCTTGCACAGCAAGAATTTTACCAACTGAATCATCTCTGTAGCCCCCATGTTTTTGAGACGATTCTCTTTCCTTTCCTTATACTTTCTGTCTTGGTTATATTAAAAAAATTAACTAGTTACATAGTCTTAGTTTTTTATTCATCTCATCTATGACCTGCTGGAGCATTTGAAGGGACCTGAGCTGCAGACCCTAAGCTGCAGGATCTCCATGGCACAGGCAACAACAGGATGTCCAGGAGAGTCCTGGTGAGGTTCCAGCATCAATAGGGTAGTAGAAACCAGAGGCCTCAAACCAGACCATGACTCCTTGCAATGAACATTTGCAAGTAGAGATAAACAATCGAAGGTGTTTGCAGTATGACAGCAGCTTCCATCACGAGATTTTTAAATTTTTTCCAAAAACCAAAAAAGGTTAGGGCTGAGGTTAAGGTTAAGGTTAGAGTCAGTACTTGAACTTAAGTTGACATTTAGTCTGTACTGAATTGTCAAATGTGAAGTAAATATGTAAATGCTGAGGCAGAGGACAATGAAGTCCTTCTGTAGCTCATATCTTACTGCTTCCTGGTTATCAAAAAAGACAACCAATCAATCACTCAACCGAACACACAAACAGACAAACCTGGTGAATAATTCTGTCCCTTAAAAATCATTCATAGTAAAAAGACAGAAAAGGTAGAGTAGACTTTCTCCTTTATAAATATATTCTTAGATAGTCCTGGGAGATGGCTCAGTGGGTAAAGCACTTGCCTTGTAGTTGTGATGATCCCTGTTACCCACATTGATGCTGGTTGGTGGCCTGCCTGCAATTCCAGCACTTTGGAGTTCCTGGGCAATAATGGATACCTAGACCAGCTTAGTATGCTTGTCCTTGTTTAAACTAAAATTAACAGGGAAGGGAAGTCATAGTGGTTGGCATGAACAGAGGATGTGAGATAGGAGCCAGGCCAACTGTCAAGAACAGTCTCGTGAAGATCTTGGTTTAAAGGGTGATGCCCGTATGCCAGCACTCCAAAGCACAGAAAACTAGTTCTCTTTTCCATTTTGATTAGCCTTCCTAGGCATCGGTCTCTCAGCATTCTGCAGGCTACAGAAGTGTTTCAGATGATGGCTGACTCAGGGGTCTCCACCAGCTTACCACCTCCTGTAGGAACAATGGGGGAAAGGTAAGAGGCTTTTAAACCCTTTCCCTAGTTTTTATGATTGTTCTTAGTCTGTGGTCATATAACTACACCTTGAGATGGAGAATCCAAGAACTTCCAAGTGTTCCTGAAGACGCAGCAAATAGTAAAGTCATTCTTTAGCAGTGTGGGCTGACAGACTTGATCTTGGATGGAGGCAGTGCCCACTGTTGGTAATTTCTCCTCATTCTGCTCTCTTCTCAGCTATTCAAATCTTCTGTTATTGTGAACATTCTGCTCCTTTCCTTGGCTAGGCATGCATGTGGGAACAGGCACTGTCTCAAAAGGCACAGTTCTGTCACAAACTCAGTCCCTGTGTGTAACTGAAATGGAAAGTTCCCATTTCTTTGTATTTTTTTTCCCATAGGATTTGATGGTCTAAAAAATGTGTGACTGAGAAGAATGGAGTTAAGTATAAATTATCAGTAATATACATATTTAGAGAAAGTTAAACCCCAGTTCAACCCAAGAAGAGAATATGGAGTGTACTTGGATCAACAGTAATAGTCACCTGAGCCAGGAGCTGGGTGTTGCCATGGATGTAGGTGGAGTTGTGCAGCCCCAGACATACAACTAATTTTATTCATTGATTAATTTTGTTATTTGATGGTTTTATGCCCATATTCAATGTACTCTAAATACCCCCCACTCTCTTACCTCCATCTCCTCCTTTCTGCTTCCTCCTCCATCCCTACTAGACCTTTTCCCAGATCATCTCTTTTGGTTTGGTTTGTAATGGAGAACAGACGATACAAAATTGCTTAGTGTTGTAAGGTTCTTCCTGCCCTAGGCTCTAGAGTGCTGGGATTTTACAAGGAAGGTAACATGGGTGGTAGAAGGGTCTCTATTTCCCTCCTAGAGACCGTTTCTGTGTTCAAGCCGTGTGGATGCTTCTGGGTCACAATCCCCTCTGCTTAGTTTCCACTTCTTTCCTTCTTCTTCTGTTTCCATATATTAAATATTTAACTCCCAAAGAGTGATAGACATTCAAATCATCTCATAGTCCCATGCCTAATTCTTCAAGGTCAGTGATCCTCAGCATTCCTGATTATTTTCATCACTACTTCCTAATTGGAAGTTTGCTATGGCTATAAATGCAATGTAAATATCTGATATGTATGATATATTTTCATTGCTACAAGTTTACCTGGGGGTAACAACAAATGGCTGAGAACCACTGTTCTAGGTTCTCATCACAGCTAATAGTTGGGCATGTCCAGGTTGGAGAATGATACAAGCCACCATTAGCCATCTTTCTTCATGGCCCACTCTTTCCACCACTCTAGAGTTTCTCACTCACAAATTCATTGGCAGCGATATTTTCTTAATTTTCCACAAATTTTGTGCTACTAAACTAGCTCTAAAATATTTGCAAAAATATTCACATATACTATTGAGTTTATGATTCATTCATTCAGTTGTTCAGTGAAAATTCCCACCTAGTGACTGTGACCTTATGAAGAGATGGGCACTTGTGATGTAGCAACAGATGACAGAAATGTGCTTTGTGTTTTCAAAGGCTTTCCTGCTTGCTAGTTTTAAATATGAAATGGAGACTGAGTCACATTAGCCTGTAGGTCTGGTTTCTTCCACAATGCTCTTAGTAGGACTTGAGATTCTCTTCCTGCCTCTCATTCATGATTCCTATATTTTCCTAGCTGATATCTTTCCCCTGCTAGGACTAGGAGCAGATTTTGGTTATCTTCTGACTAAGTTTCTCCACCAGAGAAGAACTAGTCTTTTGAAAGAAAGAAATTTGGGCTGAGAGTTCTGTTTGTTTCTGACACAGCCCAGGACACTGAGTTTCTATAATGGGACTACCAAATACTCTCCTCATATCAGTACAGGATATATGTTGTGATAGCCTCAAAAGAAATACAAAGTAGTGTTAAATTAAGGCTTCATACTCAGTCTCTACAATTGTTTCTTTTCTTTATTAATCATGTTTGTCTTTCACACAGAGTACGATGTCCTGAGAATTAAAGATTTTACAATATGTGTATAGTAAGAAGTTTTTAGGCCAGACTTTCAAGCCTAGCCCAGAACCTTGGACACACTCTCAGTCCCGCTTAGCCTCAAATAATCACACAAAGGCTTATATTAATTTTAATTCATGTCACCACTTCCAGTCTTTCCCTGTGCTGGAATTAATGGTGTGAGTTACAACTCTCTGACCCTCTTAGATTGACGGTGGGTGGATCTCTTCTCTGATATTCCAGACTGGTTTTATTAAATATATAACATATCACCACATATGTGCTCATATCTTCTTTTCTTTCCAGTTCCAGCATTGGAGATCTCCTAAGAGTGGATGCAAATACCACAGACTGGGGGACTAACACCACAGGAGTAAATGGAAGCAACCACACTAGGAACTCATTTTGTAACATGATATTGTTGATCATAACTTCACTTTCCATCATCATTGGCCTGATTGGGATGGTTGGAAATGCCATAGTGCTGTGGATTCTGGGCTTCCGCATGCACAGGAATCCCTTCTCTGTCTACATTCTGAACCTTGCTGGGGCTGACTTTCTCTTTATGTGCTTTCAAATTGTATATTGCATTCATTATATTTTGTACATTTTATACTCCAAGATCTTTGACTCACATCTATTAACTTTAGTTGCATTAAACTTTGCTTATCTTTGTGAATTAAGCATACTCAGTGCCATTAGCATTGAAAGAAGCCTATCTGTTTTGTGGCCCATCTGGTACCGCTGCCAACGCCCAAGGCACACATCAGCTGTCATATGTTCCCTGCTTTGGTTTCTGTCCCTGCTGTTGAGTGTCCTGGAAGGGGAGGCATGTGGCTTGATATTTCGAAGTTTTCTCCCTATTAGGTGGTGTCAGACATTTGATATCATGACTGTTGCATGGTTAATTGTTTTATTTGTGGTTCTTCTGGGGTCCAGTCTGGCCTTAGTGGTTACTATCTTCTGTGGTTCACAAAGGTTCCCTGTGACCAGGCTCTATGTGACCATTGTATGCACAGTGCTGATCTTTCTGATCTTTGGTCTGCCCTATGGTATCAGCTGGTTCTTATTATACTGGATTCAGAATTTTGTAAGTTTTATGCCTTGTTATTTTTCTCCAATGACAAGACTTCTCTCCTGTATTAACAGCTGTGCCAATCCCATCATTTACTTTCTTGTTGGCTGCATTAGGAATCGTAGGTTCCAGAGGAACACTCTCAAGGAAGTTCTTCAGAGAGCCTTGCAGGACACACCTGAGGAGGAGGAAGAAGAGGGTGATTCTTCAGAAAAGTCTAGAGAAATGAAAACAGTCTGGCAGCGACTGAGACCTGTTTTGATCAGGCAGAAGTTGCTTTGAGAAACAATGTTGTCCTTCTCAGTTTGTGGCATTTTCATAACCTTGATTAATTGATGACCCAAAGTTAAATCAGTTGGTAAAGTAGTCAGTCTTGTGGAAATTGATTGATACTGGACTTGTTATACAAATGCTGATTGCCTCATTTCTGGAGCTGTCTCACTCAGGGCTTCATCACCTCCTTTTGATGGAACTTTTTGGAATCTTCTAGAGCCAAGGGGAGCTGTTGACCACTCCTGAAATATCCCTCTGTTAGCATAAGACTGAAGGAAATGAAGTAAAGAGCTGAACTTCTCTGGTCACTGAACTTGACAGCAGTTAAATCCACATTATATTTTTCAAATATCTTCTTTTTTAGAAACAACCTTTTTCTCAATGTTTAAAGTGTTAAGTGTTAATTACATTCATAATATCATTTCCATGTATTATAGAATTTCATAATCCAAGTTCTTACTGATTTCTGTAGATTTTAGAGAATTTATGGAGGATTGTCTTTCTTATGTAAATTTCTAAGTAAACAAATATACAATTTATAGAGAAATCATTGTCAAACCTCTATTCACCCATGGACGTTTTTACCTTCAAGTACACAGTGTCTTCCACTTTTAGCACAGGATGATTTTGGTCAGGGTTTGTAATGAGATCCACTAACTTCCATGCACAGCTGAAGGAGGAGAAAGCCTCTCCTCCACTGATTCCATACACAGTGCCTTGCTTAATATTTCGTGGTCAAGTATTTTCTTGTTCCTCTCTTGTCTTTGTCATGATCCCCCCCCCATGACTGTCTAATCTCTCAAAACAGCTTTCCGGTGAGTTTCCAGTGAGTATAAGTGAGTTCCCTTGAGATCAACCCCGTTTGAATTTTATGCCATTCTGAAGAGTCCACATCATCTATTACTTCAATTAGGCTTGTTTTAGTAACATATTCTATAAAATATTACTCTGGTTTTAAAGGTGAAGTATGTAATAATTTTAATTGAATTGCAGTTAAGAGAGCACAATGTGCACAGACAATTTAAAGTTCCTGTGTCTACATGACTTTGAATCCAATCACACAAAAAACTCTCTTAAATTGAATTTTTATTGTGGTCAAGACTTTTTGCTTCAGAGATCAAGGCTGTCCATATTTCTGATTTAAACAAAAACTTAGAGTGCAAATTGAAAGAGTGAAACTTAATGGTTGACATACATGTGGTTGTGGTAGTGGGACACACTAATGTATACATTATCTCATTTAAATATTTGTTTTTTTCTTGTCGCAGAAACTTTATACTTAGAAAAACTTCTGAGTGCAGTTGACTCTTATTAAATGAGATTCCATGCTGTTTACTATTGCTGTGTTTTGAATGAGAATGGTTGCCTTAGTGTTCTGTATTAGAATGTTTTGTACTAATTGATGAAATGGTTTAGGCAGGATTAGGAAGGAGGTGAAGCTTTGTTGGAGGCAAAACACTAGGAGTTGTTTTTAGAGTTCAAATACCCAGGCTATTTCCAGCTCTACCTCTCATACCTTTGGATTAGATGTTGGCTGTCAACGACTGCTCCAATGCTATGCCTACTTTCCTGCTGCCATGATTACTACCATGGTGGTCATACACTCTAACTTTCTGAAATTGTGATCTCCCAAATTAAATAATTTCTTTTATAAATTGCCTTGGTCATGATTTCTCATCACAGCAATAGAAATTTACATAAGAAATTGTTTCCAGAGAGTGTGCTATCGTTGTAAAAGAATTCACTATGCTGTTTTTTTTGTTTTTTTTTGTTTTTTTTTTTTTTAACAAGGAATACTGAAGTCTATGGGTCTCTGAACTAGAGAAGAAGTTGAATGCTGTAAATGGGGTTTAGCCAACCATCCTAGTAGAAACCTGGATGACAGTAATGCTGAGAGATTGTAGACTATGGAGGGAAACACTATCAGCAACTGTGCAATCAACCTTTCTTGTGATTCTTTGCAAAGAATGTGGCTGCTTTTGGTTCTTGCCCTAAGAATTTTCATGAGGCTAATGGAAGAGTTTGAGACTACTTTTTTGACAAAGGATATTAGGTCTACAATAAAAAAAAGAAGTAGGGCAAAAAGAAATACAAAATGTACAATTGAAAAAAATAATAACCAGGAAATGTAATGTTGTAGCTAATCTTGTGCTCAAAGAGATGTGTAGTTTTAAGAAAGTCCAAAATATATAATGGAATTAAGGGAGTGTGCTGTGGGATGGTCCTTTGTTTGCTGTGAATATGTGTTGCTATTATTGGTTGATAAATAATACTCTTTTGGACCAGAAAGAATAAGGTTAGTATCTTAACCTTGATCTTAACAGTTGAGTAATAATGTTCTTAATATTACTGCCACAGTTTCATAATCAGTTTCTCCATTGTTCTTTGCCTGGGTTACTCCTCTGACTAAATATTGTTAATATTTTTTCAATAAACACAAAAAACATTTTTTGATGAATGATATATCTTTGTTTTTCCCTTCATTTTAAGCTGAATGGTCATTCATTTGATTATAGAGAAGGTCCTGGTTAGGCACCCTTTCCACTATTGCTTAGAGTCTTATCTGGTGCCATCTTTTGGGTTCTTGGACATTTACTTAGCACCATGTTTCTTTCTAACCCCACAATGGCTCCCTCTATCAAGATATCCATTTCTTTGTTCTCCCTCTCTGTTGCTCCTTCCACTCAACTTCATTCAGCAACTAATGGAGGCAGAAGCAGAGATTCATAGTGAAGCACCAGGTCAAGCTCTTGGTCCAGCAAAAGAGAGAGAGAGAGAGAGAGAGAGAGAGAGAGAGAGAGAGAGAGAGAGAGAGAGAGAGAGAAGAGTATATGAACAAAGGGATAAGGATCATGAGGAGGAGACCCACAGAGGTGACTGACCTGAGCTATTGGGAGCTTATGACTTCTGAAATACCAGCTGAGGAACCTTCATGAACGAAACCCTCTGAATGAAGACAACAGTCAACCCACTTATACAGTTTGTGGATCCTCTTGCAATTGAATCAGAGTTTATTCCTTGTGCATGACTGACTTCTCAGACCCCAATCCCTACAGAGGAACACCTAACTAAACCTTGATACTGGAAGGAGAGACTCAAACCTATCTCAACTGGATATGCCAGACCTAACTGACTCACCTTGAGATTCCTTGGAGAATGGATGGGGGGATGGGGTGGGAAGAGGTTGAAGGAGGACTGGGGGGAGGGGAGGGAAGGAGCAGTGGCAGCTATGGGAAAAACTATTTAAATAAAAATTTTAAGCTGAAATGTCTATTTTCTAAAAGGCATCTGGTAACAGCATTTTTAGGTCTTTATGTTTATTTTATATTTTCTCTCATATTTTGAGATTATCATAATTTCCCTTCCCTTTCCTCCCACCAAAGCCTTCTATGTTGTAAATGGTTCTGACCCAGACTTTCCAGTCTAGACCAGAGGTTTTTCTGGCAGACTGGCAGTCTAGCAGAAACACTCACAGTCACAGAGACATACAGACTTGTAGTATTTTTATGCTGATTGACCCCAGGCCCAGGCATATAACTTGCTAACTACTTCATCTGAACTCAACCCGTCTTGTTCAGCTGTGCTGCTCGGTACCTTTTCTCAGAGAAGCATTTCAGCTTCTTTCCTCTGTGTCTGCTGTCACCCCCTCGCCATGTCAGCCACGGCTGTGGCTGCTCTCTTTGGTGGCTCTCTGGCATCTGTCTCTGTTCTTCCTGTACTCAGAGTTTTCTTAGCCTAGTAGCCCTGCCCACACTTCCTGTCTGCATTTTGGCCAATCAGCTTTTATTCAACCCATAGGCAGGACAAATATTTACATTACCAGCATAATCCCACTACATTTCCCCTTTTTCTCTTTTTAAAACAAGAAGAACCACAAATCTAATATCCTTTTTTCCCCCATTATCTATAACAACATACCCGTAATGGCTCATTCCATCAAGATCTATTTCATTGATTATTTTCTCTGTCCCTCCCTCAAACTAAACCCTCAGATCCAAGCACAGGAAACCACAGGTATCTATCTCTGCCATCTTGATTATCCTTCCTTAGGCATTGGTCTCTCAGCATTCTGTAGGCTACAGAAGTGTTTCAGATGATGGCTGACTCAGAGGTCTCCACCAGCTTACCACCTCCTGTAGGAACAATGGAGGAAAGGTAAGAGGCTTTTAAAACCCTTTCCCTAGTTTTTATGATTGTTCTTAGTCTGTGGCCATATAACTACACCTTGAGATGGAGAATCCAAGGACTCTCACATGTTCTGAAGATGCAGGAGGTAATAACATCTTTCTTTAGCAGTGTGGGCTGGAAGACTTGATTTGGGGAGATTAGAATCCTGTGAATCAAGGCAGTGCCCATTGTTGGTAATTTCTCCTCATTCTGCTCTCTTCTCAGCTATCCAAATGTTCTGTTATTGTGAAAAATCTGCTCCTTTCCTTGGCTAGGCATGCATGTGGGTACAGGCACTGTCTCAAAAGGCACAGTTCTGTCACAAACTCAGCCACCTGTATGTAACTGCAATAGAAAGTTTACATCTCTTTGTATTTCTCCAAGTAGGATTTGATGGTCTAAAAAATGAGTAACTAAGAGGAACAGAGTTAAGTATAATTTATTAGTAATACACATATTTAGGGAAAGTTAAACCCAATTTCCACCCAAGAAGAACACACAGAGTGAAGTTGCACCAACAGTAATAGTCACCTGAGTGTTGCTGTCAATGTAGGTGTATTTTTGCTGACCCAGACATACCTAATTTTATTCATTGCTTAATTTTGTTATTTAAATAATTTTATTTCTTTATTCAATGTACTCTGATTACTCCCTTCACTCTTTTACCTCCATCTCCTCCTTTTCTGCTTCCTCTTCCATCTCTACTTTCTCAGATTAATTTCTTTTGGTTTTGTTTGTAATAAAAAAAAAGACAAGAGAAAAGTGCTTAATGTTGCATACCAGAAGGGGTGTGCAGCTTGATTGGCAGTTGCTTGCTCTCAGGATGTGGAACATATGTTTGCATAGTCTCCCAGCTTTAGAAACTTACTATTTTTCTGACAGGGTTCATTTTTTTGAGTAAAGTGGCACATGGTCCTTTAGCCCTTAACATCAGCGTTCTTTATGTGTTATCTTAACACTTTCACTATAGTTTGTGGTGTATTGGTTCATTTCTTGTGCTTTAGTCTGCATCTCACTCTTATCATTTGCACAAAGGATTCACAGGTTAGGTCTTTAAATTGAGTCACAGATTTCTTATATTTTTTTTCTCTTTTTGTTTGTTTGCTTTTTTCCACAGCACAGGCTTTTCTGGACTCTCTATGTATCTCAGACTCTCTTTGAGTTCATGGAGTTCTTCCTGCCCTAGGCTCTAGAGTGCTGGTATTTTACAAGGAAGCTAACATGGGTGGTAGAAGAGTCTCTATTTCCCTCCTAGAGACCGTTTCTGTCTTCAAACCCTGTGGATTCTGTGTCACAATCCCCTCTGCTTAGTTTCTACTTCTTTCCTTCTTCTTCTGTTTCCATATATTAAATATTTAATTCCCAAAGAGTGATAGACATCCAAATCATCTCATAGTCCCATGCCTAATTCTTCAAGGTCAGTGCTTCTCAGCCTTCCTAATTATTTTCATCACTACTTCATAATTAGAAGTTTGCTATTGTTATAAATGCAATGCAAATATCTGATATGTAGAACACATTTTTATTGCTACAATTTTACTCAAGAGGGTCACAACCCACTGGCCAAGAATCACTCTTCTAGGTTCTCATTACAGCTAATAGTTGGGCATGTCCAGGTTGGAGAATGATACAAGCCACCATTAGCCATCTCTGCACCATGCGCCATTTTACCAGCACTCTAGACTACTCTCTCACTGACAGATTCATAGGCAGTAATATTTTCTTAATTTTCCACAAATTTTGTAGTGCTAGCCACACTAGTTCTTGTATATTTACAGAAGTATTCACATATACTATTGGGTTTGTGATTCATTTATTCGGTTGTTCAGTGAAAAATTTCACCTACTCACCATGATCTTATGAAGAGATGGGCACTTGTGAGGATTGTCTTTCTTTCTTTTTTGTTTTTATAAAGAAAAATAGAATTGTCAAATTTTAATGTACATGGCTGAAACTAAAACATAATATATTGAATTATAAGAAGAGGTTTTTGTCCCAGACTAGCCCAGTTCAGACCTGTCCAACACAACTTATCTGGACTAGCAATCTCAAAGTCCCAAAGAAACACACACTCATATTAATTTTATGCTGTTTGGCCCATAGCGTAGGCATATGGCTAGCTAGCTCTTTCATCTTAATTCAACCCATTTCCATTAATCTGTCCTGCCATGTGGCCTGTGGCTTACCTGTCTTCCTTTACATGTTTATTCTTGGACAGCTGGATTGATCTCTCCTGACTCTCTCCTCTTTCACTTACCTAGACCCTGATTTCCCTGCCTACTTCTATGGTATCTCTCATGGCCCAAACAATTCTTTATTCACAGCATATACAAAGACATTTTCACATTACTTCCCCTTGATGTCTAATAAAAAAAGACAGTTTCAATTTTAACATACTAAAATTACATATTCAAAACAGCTGTCAAGCAAGAATTGCAGTTACAATATCTAGTCTATTTGTATTTTTAAAAATTAAAGAACATATTCTTTGATCTACCATATCTTTCTGAATCTAAAGTTTCATGTCTAATATATATTGTAAAATAACTAAGAAAAACTATGCTTATAACTATCTAGTCTTCAACTATATCAAAGACCACAGGTGATATAATATTACCCAAGTAAACAGGAAGTGCGAGCAATTTGCAAAATCTGGAATTGACAGAGATAACACCTGGCTGCCTGGACAGACACCCAAAGTTCCTTTGTAACATTGGGGCATCCATCTTCAGCTTACAGGCCTAGAGTCTCTGGTATACCTTTCAGTGAAGAAGGAAATTTGAAGGATAGCTCTGTCCATTTTGGCATAATTTTTCAGTCACTTCTGTCCTGAAGGATGTCTGACAGTTTTCTCAGCAAAGCCCAAATATGAAGGATCATCTCAGCTTGTTCTGCAAAAGTTCAGAGGTCACTTTCCTATGGGTCCTGCACGTTCAGTTTATACAGCATACTGTCAAGCAGACAGTACCAGAACAGTTCCTTGCTCATTGGATAACCACTGCCCCAAACAAAGTAAATTTCAAATGTATTTTTTTCAATGACCATCATTCGCTTGAAGTAAATTTTAGCTGCCAGGAACAGACCTGTCTCACTGTCCAGTAAGGTTTTAAATACTTTAAATGCCATGTTCTTTAGGTCTTTGAAGTGTCTGAAGATTACCTATCTAATTGAAATATATATATATATTTTTTTTCCTTCTTCTTTATTTATTTTGTATTTATCAAGAAAAACAGTAAAATGAATTTAAAATGCTGATAAGTTAACAATAACTATGAAGAAGATAAAAATCATAAGCATGACTTATCAAGGGTGATAATGCAAATAAGATTGCTACACATATATTTACTTTGTGTTCAGCTTTCCCTTTGAATTTTTTTTTCATACCTGCATATCCTTATTCAAGGTCCCTTCCCCCTCCCGCCACATCAGGTCATATTTTCTTCTCCACAACTCTCCATCCCCTCCCTGGGCAGGCAGCAGACAGTCCTATGGTCCCACTGACCCAATAATGCTCAGATCAGTCTCCACTCCTGGCAAATCCAGTTTGTTCCCCCTTCCTCAAGAGTGAGCCAGGTGTTCCTATAGTTGGAGTGGGGTTTGAAGGATCAGTCCAGGGTATTTCTGATCCCAAGCTGTTCAGTGGTTGTGGTTTGCAGCTTGGGCATGCTTGGCTTTTTTTCTTGTTTGTTTGTTTAGAGACCACTAATGAGTGAGTACATCCCCTGCTTATCTTTCTGGGT
>PVIH01003751.1:125089-153964 GCA_004025045.1 Sigmodon hispidus
CCAAATCCATCCATTTGCCTGTGAATTTTAGGATATCATTTTTTCTTACTGCTGAGTAGTATTCCATTGTGTAGATGTACCACAGTTTGTTAATCCATTCTTCAGTTGAGGGACATCTAGGTTGTTTCTAGGTTCTTGCTATTACAAATAATGCTGCTATGAACATAGTTGAGCTAATACCTTTGGAGTGTGAATGTGCATCTTTAGGGTATACACCCAGAAGTGGTATTGCTGGTTCCTTGGGGAGATTGATTCTCAATTTTCTGAGAAACCGCCATATTGCATTCCAAAGTGGCTGAACAAGCTTACACTCCTACCAACAATGGAGGAGTGTTCCCCTTGCTCCACAACCTCTCCAGCATAGGCTGTCATCTGTGCCTTTTATCTTAGCCAGAGGATTGTCTTTCTTATATATAGTTCTAAATAAACAAATATAAGCTCTCTAGTGAAATCTGTGTCAAACTTTTATTCAATAAATTTTATTTATTGAAGTTCTTACCTTCAAGTTCACTGTGTCTTTCACTTTCAGCACAGGATGATTTTGGTTAGGGTTTGTAAGGAAATCCACTAACTTCCATGCACAGCTGAAGGAGGAGAAAGCCTCTCCCCCACTGGTTCCATACACAGTGCCTTGCTTAACATTTTGTGGGCAAGTATTATCTTGTTCCTCTCTTGTCTTTGTCATAATTTTCCCTCTCTATGACTATCTAATCTCTCGTGACAACTTTCCAGTGAGTTTCCAATGAATATAAGTGCTCTCAACGTCTGAGCCATCTCTTCATCCCAATTTAAAACTACCTTAACATTTTTGTAGAAAAAGGAAAGTACAGAATAGCCAAAGCAATTCTGAACAAAAACAGCATCACCTTACTGAATTTAAAATTATATTACAAAACCATGGTAATAAAAAAATACCCATGTCACTGTCGCAATATAGACACAGGGATCAGCAGAATAGAAGAGAGGTCTCTGAGAGAAGAGCACGCATCAGAGCCTCCTGGGCTTTTAAAAAGATGGCAAGAATATACATTAGAGAAAGAGAAGAAGTAGATAGAGAAAGAACATTTCTTATTGTTAGATTATAAACTTGGCTACTCAAGTAGGGAATGGATGACCTTGTCAAGTGGTCTAAGCAGTCAACACATCATATTAAAGGACATCAAAATTGTAGCTTCCCAAGCACTGGAAGGCTTCTTCACTCATGTGGTCCTGCATGACTCCCGGCACAGCTACATCAGTATTCCAGCCTGTGGGGAAAGGGGGACATAAAGAAAAGATAATTCACTGCCTATAGATTTTGTGATTCAGGAGTTAATAAATCAGATTTCTCTGTTTCTATTGGTCAGAGCCTAGTGATACAGTCTCATCTATCATCAATGAGACAAGAAAGTGGTATCTTCTTGGGCATTGGTTCTCAACTTGTTGGTCATGACCACTTTGGGTTGCATATGAGGTATTCTGCATATTATGATTCAGAACAGTAGCAACAAAATAATTTTGTGGCTGGGGTCACCACAATATAAGAAACTTTATTGAAGGGTTGCAGCATTAGGAAGGTTGAGGGTCACTGTCCTTGGGGCATAAAATTCAGAGAACTACTGTCTTGATTAGCTTTAATTGTCAACTTCACAGTTAACAAATAGAAACAGCCAAAGAGAAGAGGCTTAACCAAGGCTCTCCATTGACCAAATTCGCCTGTAGGCTTGTCTGTGGAGAATTATCTTAATTGCAAATTGATGTAGGAGTGTAGTGGGTTATGTTATTACATTGTAAATAATACTCCTGCCTACTAGTTTAATAAAAATGCTAATTGACTAAGGCAGACAGGAAGTGTGGGTGGGGCTACCAGACTAAGAAAACTCTGGAAACAGGAAGAACAGATCAGAGATGTTGCAGAGATGTCAGAGAGAGCCAGATGAGTCGCCAGCAAAAGCAGGGGAAAGAAGCTGAAATGCTGTTCTAAGAAAAGGTACTGATTTGCATGGCTGAACAGAATAAGAATCATGGGTTAGTTTTAGGGTAAGGAGTTAGCAAGCTATATGACTGGACCTTAGGTCAATCAGTGTTATATTAATATAATCCTGTGTGTGATTATTTGAGGCTAAGTAGGGCTAAGAGTGGGTTTGAACCCCTGGGCTAGACAGGAATGTCTGGGCCAGAAACTACATACAGTAGTCAATCTCTCCGGTGTCTAATTGTCTTAGATTCCATGATGATCTGGATATGTTCTGGGAGAATGCTCTTCAGAAGTAAGGGTTTATTGGGCTAAGGACAGCAAGGGAGTGTCAGAGAGGATTCCAGAAGACAATAGGATGGTAATGAATATGCTCTTAATCTGATATAATTTTTTTTACCTACATAATATAAGCCTCAAAATTTTTATGTGTGAAGATGATAAGAGATGGTGTTTAAGGAATACTTGTTAAGTAGTGGAGCATGAAAATGGATAAAGCATGAGCGATCTAGTTTGCATAAAGTGACTATTTCTGTGAAGAAGACACCTATCCTAAAAGGTGAACAAGCTGTAGAAGTTTTGAGTGGGGATGGTGGAACTTGTCTTTCTGCCCTTTCTTGTTCAAGTCATCCAAATCTGTAAGATCTTGTTTATCTAAAGAGATTATGATGGATGCATTTCGCTCTAGATGACTCTCTGCATCTCCTGAGGAAGACACATTGTCTTTCTGAGAGAAACCTTGCCTATGTAGCGTTCTGGGTTCTGAGGCAGTGGCTGCCTCTATCAGACAGGAAGGGCTTCAGAATTCTCCTATCAGTTCCCAAATGAACCCTATGCTTTTTCTCTTTCCATTCAATTTCTTGTCTGTTTTGCTTATGCTAGATTTTATTTTCTTCCAGAGCATTAATTTCTGTCTTTAGATGTTCCTTGAGAATGATTCCCCCTTGTACCAATCTCTGTATTTTTCTTATCTAGATAATTATGATAGTGGTAGGTACAGAGGATTGGTTAAGAGGGTAAACTTAATTAATAATATGTTTCCTTTAAATTCATACTTATGAGAACAAGAGAAAATAATTTCTTTTTGTGCTCCAATTGCATTTTATGCAAAATATTAATTCCTAACTTATAGTCCCTTGATAAGTTTGAGAGAATCTTTCATGAACTCTCAAACATCTTTTATTAATCACATAGGTGTGAACAATTCTCTTTCTTCATTTGGTGTCTGTGTGGAAATATCTCTTTGCATTACAAACTTTGCACTTTTTGTGCTTTCTTCTATAGTCTTTCATCAGCAAAGAGGCTCTGTTGAAGATATCCTGGGAGACAGAATAAAATAGGATGGATGGTGTAAGGTTATACTGTATATTCCACATCACATCACTTAAGAGATTTCCATAGACACTCCCATGTTTCACATATTTCTTAATTAGCACTTAGACTTCATTCGATCTTACTGCTTCCTCTTCTATCATGCTGAGAAACAGCGCAGTAACAAACCCTACCCCTACTCTCTAGGCCAAATGCCTCTAGGTGCTGATAAACAACCCTGTCAAAGTCCCACTACCAAGGTACCTCAGAAGTCAATTTCAGTTACCTGAATATACATACTTCTGAACACAAAAATACTTTTTCATGTTTATTCTCTACTAAATGCAAGCCATGCATGACCATAACAGTCTTCATTCATTCTTTTCTTCTTTGAGGACATAGAGCTATGGCCCAACAGATGTAGAAAATCTTCTCTCTAAAATAACAGCTGATGAACCTTCATGGAATGGATCTGGACCCCCTGAATGTAGATGACAGTTGAAAGGCATGAGCCATTTCTGGAGTGTCTTGTATTAGACTAGAGTCTATCCTGGGTCCATGAACTGGCTCCTTGAAGTCCATGCCTAGTAGGAAAACACCTTTCTCAGCATTGATACTTGGATGAGGGACTTGGATATGCCAGACCGAATTGACTAACCTTGAAATTCTTTGCCTTCTGTGGGGAGTAAACAGGGGGAGGTGAGGGAACAGGCTGGGGGAAAACTGGGGAAAAGGGGTGGAAGAGAGAAAAAAGAAAAAAATTAATATAAAAATGAAATCAGGTCTTCTTTTTCCTCCATGGTTTTACTCCTGTAGACCCATGGCACTGGCTAATCTCATGATGCCCTCAGAGGTGAAACAGATTGGAAGCCTACAAATTGTTCTTCAACAGTCTTAGTAAAAAGTTCCAGAGCTAATGAAGAGAAGACTACCTTGAATCACAGCAACAGAGAACTATGACCTCTGGACCAATTTCTGGACCTCCCTAGTTTATAGACCTAGAACTCTGAATGACGGGTAGGTCAAAACCCCTTGAGAAAGAACCCTGTTGTCCTACCATCAAGTTTTATTGTCAGCCATTTTTTTTTATTCTGCCCCAACTCACCTAGAGCCTTTTACTGTGGTGATTTTATATTGGAAAGAAGGGCACAATAGAACTTTCAGAAACCACTAGATTTGGTTTCTGAATTATCACTGATTCTGGGAGATCTCAACAGCATTGTGGCTTTCTGGTCCAAGTAAGGATTTATGGAGGGTAGGTGATCAACAGGGTTTTATTTAGAATCTAACTCACAGGCTATTAAGTTGCCCCATGAAATCATCTTGTGACTATCTCCCCAGTCTCCGAATGCATAATTTGGATAGATACAATTTAGAAGTTGGAAGGATGGATAACACATTGGTTTCCAGACATATGGAAAAGAATTTTATGGTTGGGAAAACCAAATAAAAGTTATTGGAGATCCCTTATACAAGAACAGCAAACCCAAATCAGTTTTAGGTTGCTGGGGTATTGCAGAGCTCATTGCTATCATCAAGTACTTCAAGGATGCATGTTCACATTATATCTATACTTACCCTTCCTATGTGAGCTGTGCAGAAGATAGATGGCTATTGGAAATTTTTGGTTTATTGTAAGCTTGCTTACATAGTTCTGATTTGTTTGTTTTTCTCATTCACCCTAATATTTTGTGTTCTTTTTTCTCCTTTATCTTAGAAATTTTCTAGTTTACTGAATTGCTTATATTTATTTCTAATTTTGAATCATTTATATATTTTCTAACCAAGTTTATTCTTTCCCAAGTGCTTACAGCTATGTGAAGTTTCCTTCTGTGCATATTTTTTTATATTATCTGAAGAGGTAGCTTACTCAAGAATTACTTTGGTTTATGCTTATTTTCAAAGGTCTTTACTTATTGAATTTGGGGGATAACTTTGCCAAATATAGTAAACTTTGTTGACAGTTATTTTCTTTCAGAAATTGAAATGTATGTTTTGTAGTAGCTACTTTTTGTTGATGTGATAAAATATCATGAAAAAAAGCAACTATAGAAGAAAGAGTTTATTTTGGCCTGTGGTTCCAGTGTGAGTGTCCATAGAGGTGGGGAAGGATGGTGGTAGGTGATTGGAGCAGGCAGCTGAAAGATCCAGATTCAGAGAGCAGAGAGAGTGGACTGTCATTGGGACAAGGCTCTAAACTCTCAATTCCTGTTACAGTGTTGTAATTCCTTCAGCAAGCTGTTGTCACCCAAAGGTTTTATAACCTCCCATATAACACCACTAACTGAGGACCAAGTGTTCAGTACCTGAGCCTATGGGGAGATTTCTCATTCAAGCCATCATTCTTTTCTGGACTTCATGCCAAGAACTCAGCTATTATCCTGGTGAGTTTTCCTTTGCAAGTGACTTGGTACTTCTTTCCAAGATCCAGTAAGAAGTTAAACAGTTAAAGAGTTTAAACAAAAGCATTCTTTTTGAGTAAAAAATTTATAAGGTTGTTGAATAAAGATCTCAGGAACAGGGGTAGGCCATCTCCCCATGAGTTATTAGTGGTCAGAGAAGCGCCCAAACAGGTATAGGCTACCACCACTCAAGGGCTAGTACTACTTTGTGACACTTTTCTATAAATATAGGCAAGACAGCTGAAGGCTCACCACCATCTTTTACAAGAAAAGTCTTGTTTAACTAAGGATATAAAAATATCATTAGCCAGGTCCAGTACAGTATGAAAATATCTCATCAGTTATTCCAAGATCAGTATTGAGCATGAATGGGAGACACAACTTCATCTAGCCCTACTTAATCCACAGATATTTTGCTTGGGCTAGTTTGCCCTCTCATCCTCAGGAATTGCTCTTACCATAGTGATGGTCTGCATATGTCTATTTCTAATGGGTTTAGTTTGAGCTATGTCTTACTACTTGATGTGGATCAGGTCTGAGGGATGCAGTCTAGCCTGCCAGGCCTGCCACTGGAGCCAGAGTCTTGATTTTGAGACATACTTGTCCAGTATCACTGCTCTTTCCTTTTCATTAACTACACTTGGCTGACAAAAGTGCCTTGGGCTGGATGAAAAATTTTCATCTCCAGTATAACTTTATACCACACTCTATGGGGTGGGTGGTGAGGATCTATACCTAGTTTAATATTTTTTTATGTTTTTTAAAAATAGACCTATTTTGATTCTTTTTTGTGTGTGTTTTCTGTGGAATGCTGTTAAGGCTTTAAAGCTTCCAGGAGGTTCACTGGCACAGCATTTGGTTTTCTGGTAATTTTTCCTAGGAATTCTGGCTCAGCTGAAATCTCATAATGTTTGACTTTGGGTATGTAATACAGACAGATCATTTTGTCTATTTTCCCTTTTCTCATTCCATACCCACCCATTGCTGTTCATTGACCCGGGTGCTTTGGGGGAGTTTCTATGTACTAAGGTAAACTCTCCTTCAGTGTCCACTGAAACCCAGGTATTTTTGCATATATATATATCCAGCTAATAAATTTGTGATTTGATATGTGGCTCCATGTCACAGTTTATGGTCCTAACTTCTAGGAAGCCTGGATACTCCATCTGAGGAGGGGCTTTGGTGGGTCCCATCCAGGGCATCTTCCACAGCAGAGAGTACAATGGAGACCATCTATATCTTCCTATATTCTACTGCCTTCAACTTTTTGATGGGCCACTGGTTTGGATTGTTCATGTCCATCAAATCCTGTCCAGCTTGGTAAAGATCACTCCACTAAAGGACTCAGGAAAGCCACTAAAGCGCCATGCTAGTCCTGTGGTCTTTGAGGGATCAAACTCCTTCCTAATCCTTCCTCTTGTGTACACAGGGCATCAAACCCTACCTCTTTGGTTCTCAGTTTCTCCAGTAATGCCTGTCCTTCCTCCATTGTCTTCTCTTGACGTTCATGAGGACCGTAGCTGGTTATGATCATGTGACTCTACAACTCTTACAAGTCAGCCTACAGGAACTGCTTTCTCTCAGATTACCTCAGGTTATATAGCCATTTTCTTATGGAAATATGGGTAGTTATATTATTCACTTCTGCTCCCTCCACAGAACTCTGATGAATCCAATCCAACCACATATCCACAGCCTCATAAGTAGGCTGTGAAAGGCTCTTTACATGATTGTTTTAGAGGCTTTTCAAATACAAGAAGTACACATGGTAAAGATTATCTGGCTACCATAGTTTTCTCTAAATCTTCAACTATTCTTAGGGTGTCTCTGTATTCATATGGGAAGTCCTACTCATGAAGAAGCATGCCATTCCATACCACAAAGAAGACTAGCATCCTGAATTTCCCTCACAGACAACTTTGCCTAAAAATGGTTCACCTAAGTTATGCATCTCACATCCAAGGCTCATGAAACCACCAGAAAGGAAGAATGCACACCACTACACAGAACACAGTCCACCATATCCTGGTTCTCTTTGCAGATCTCCTCAGATGGCTCTGTTTCTGTTGCATATCTCAGTAGTCATCACAAGACTATGGAACCACTGCTTCCAAACTATTTTTGTTTTGGTCAGTCCCTGTTAGGGTTATAAATTTTTAATTTTCTCCCCAGAATACATTAATAAATATCTACTCATTATAGGTTAAAAAAAAAACCTTGGTAACACACAAAACAAACAATTGTACTGAATTCCATCTTGGCAAAACATAGATTTTAATGCAGTAACTTACAAAAGTTACTAGTGGACTGTGGATGAGGGGTTACTTATAAGAACTTGAGTGACTCAAAAGCAGCTGTATCACCAAAAGACCACCCCAGCATGGATGAACAACTGATGTAAACTTCAACTTTAGACTTCCTGAAGAACCCAATAGCAGCTGAGCATGTTAGTTTGGAGTCTTTTTCAGGTAGTCTCCAGTGGTCTGAGTCTCACTCCTCTTCCCTTCCGCTAGGAGGAGCTGTTTCCATTGGAAGAGACTTGCTTCAGAGCAGCAGCTCAGAGCTGTCTGGAAGCAGGGCACCATTACTTGACTCTAAAATGAACTTCTGTTTTTTGAGTGGGGATAGCTCTACAGAAGTTGCTATCTTATCCAGTGTGCCCAGGCACTACAGAAGCCCATGTGCTGTCCTGTGGTAGGAAAGGGATTCTTACTCATTAAGAACAAGATCACAATGTGGTGTCTTGTGAAGAAATGGACTTTTTAGTTCAGTGATAGTAGACCCTGTGTGCTCATGACAGGGTTTCTTTATCTCCTGCCTACCTCCATCTCCACATCTGACTCTTTTCTCCCTCCGTGAAGGCTGTGGCTGTTCTTTGCCTCCAGCTAGCAAGCTTAAACAAGTAACTCCATTTCCTCCAGCTGCACGTGTGATGTCCACAGTTAATCTGGCCATGCCTTGTTTTCTGGTCCTGGTTTTAGGAAGAAATAAGTTTAGTGAAGCCCATTTCCCAAACTGTTGTAATGTCCTTAGGCTCAATTGATTTTCTTGTTATTCACAGATATTTTCCATGGTATGCCTAATATCTGTAATCACCTCCAAAAATAGAAGGCAGGAAATCCAAGGATAACCGAGATACCGTAAATGCAGGCTCTACTAGGATGTAAGGAGGGCTGAGATAACCATGTAGTTTATTCTGGTGGAGAAGCACTACTATTAGCAGAAATGAAGGGATGAGTGAAATTATAAAAATTCAGAACTGGCTGTTGTAGTCATGGTTGTTGGGTAAGGACCACCGGAAAGATAGTGTAGCTTTGCTCAAGCAGGGTACCTGTGCACTGTCAATTTACAATCTAACAGAGAGAGAGAAAGAGAGAGAGAGAGAATATGTGAGAGAGAATATGGGAGAACATGAGAGAATTAAAAGCAAAGAAAACAATAAATACACCATCATGTTGCTCTCCTCCTGATTACTGTCAATACATGGCATTACCTGTGTACAATGAGAAAGCTATTGATGAGACTCAGTGATGTCTTTCCCCAGGATGGAGAAGAATTTGAAGAGGACACACAAGATTCTGGTGGAGCAGCCTGATTCCATCTTAAGGATGGAAACCATTTCTTTTTTGTGTGGGAGGAAAAGAGTTTATTTGGCTTATATTTCCATATCATGATTTATTACCAAAGGAAGTCAGGACAGGAACTCAGACAAGGTAGGATCCTGTAGGCTGGAGCTGATGCAGAGGCCATGGAGGAGTGCTGTTTACTGGTTCTACCAGCATGGCTTGTTAACCTGATTTCTTATAGAACCCAGGACTACCAACCCAGGGATGGTGGTACCACCATAGTGAACTGTGTCTTCCCCCATCAACTGCTAATTAAGAAAATACCCCACTCATTTTCTCAATGAGGTTCCCTCCCTTCACATAAGTCTAGAGTGTGTTAAGTTGAAACTAGCCAACACAGTTGTACAGAAAGGGATGTCAGCATAGAGAACGACTAAAAATGGCTGACATGATAATTATGCATGCGATAGTTTTTCCCTTATTTGTTTTCAATACATCCTGACCTAAGTTTCCCCTTCTTTACTCTCACTTCCTCTTTCCCCAAGATCCACTTTTCCTTAGAAATGAATGGTCCTCCCAGGGATATCAACCAGACACCATACAACAAAGTACAGTAAGGCTAGACAGAAACCCTCAAGGGTGAGCAAGGCAATCCAGTAGGAAAAAAAATGGGTCTGATGAGCAGGCAAAAAAGTAAAGCATTCCTCTTTTCCTTTGCTAGGAGTTCCACAAAACACTACGCTAAAAACCGTAACATATATGTAGAAGACCTAGTTCAGATTCATGCAGGCTCTGTGGTTGCCTCTCCTGTGAGTCCCTATGAGACCCACTTAGTTGATTTTGTGGACCATCTTCTCCTGATGTTCTTGACCCCTCTGGCTCTTTCAACTTTTCCTCTTGTTCTTCCATGGGGCTCACTAAATTTCAAGGGGAGGGGCTTGATGGAGATATCCAATTTAGGCTCTCTTTCCACCTAATGTTTGGCTTTGGGTTTCTGCTTCTGCTCTCATCGCTGCTGGCAGATGCGTCTCTGATGACAATTGTGCAAGGCACTGATCTATGGGTATAGCAGATTATCATTAGGAATCATTTTATTGGTTTTCTCCCCTCTGTCCTAGGTCTCTGGGATATCCAGCTCCAAGTTCCTGGCCCTCCAGGCAGTGCCAGGCATGGACTCCCTCTTGTGTCATGAGTCTCAAATTAGACCCATGGTTGGCCACTCCCACAAGTTCTGTGCTTCTGACACTCCAGCACCATTTGTAGCAGCATAGATTGTAGGTCAAAGGTTTTGTGGCTGGGCTGGTCTCCCAGTCTCACCACTGGAAGCCTTGTCTGGTTATAGAAAGTGCTTAGGTTCTGTTGCTTCCATTACTAGGAATTCTCACTAGGGTCACCCTTGTAGATTTCTGGGAGTTTCTGCTGGGTTAGGTTTCTAAATGCCCCTCCCACTGCCCACCAATTCCAGTCATCTCTCACAATACTCTCTCTATCCCTGTCTGACTAATCTCTTCTATTTCCATCCCCACTCACCCCCTAGTCCACCCACAAAAATCTATTCTATTTACCTTTCCCAGGAATATTCATGCTGTAGAAGCCATTTTGTTATCAGGTCAGAATGAGTTCATTTCAGTTTGCTGCAAAATTCAAGTCTGAGCATTTAACCTATCTGAAATTTGATCTGCTCCTCTCCTGGTGGAGTTTGACTTATACCATGAATGTATCCTAATATATGATGTTCTGACAAATAATTTTGAAATGTTCAGCCAAATTTCCATGTAACCAAAATTATGCTAGAAGTTCCCAGCCTGTGAAAACACCAGAGTTTTGCATTTTTGACTATATGAACCTATTTTCTCCTGTGTTTGATGTCATGTTTTCAAATCACAGTATAAGGAGATAGCCTTGTCTGAGAGAAAATAAAGTTTGCTTAATTTGTCGGAAGAATGCTATTTATTCTTTCTCATTCAGTGTCAATAACTAATTATTATTAGTGGTATTAATTCATTAGTATTAAAAATACTAATGGAAATTTTGTGTCTTTGTGTCTTTCTTGGAACATAGCTTATATTTCCAACAAACTAGCTTTTTCTATTATCATCTAGAAGTTTGATTACATCTTATGTAGTGTCACTTTTGTGGAAATCTTATTGCCACCATAACTACCATGAGAATAGAAGGAAGTGAATAAAATAGGAGTATGCCAGTATCTGTGTTTTAAAAACTTATGAGGTTTGGTTCTTTACCTGGGAATAGTGACTTAAACAGAAGGGAAGATTTGTTAGGGCATAATGTACCCAAGGAGGACTTCTTTCAGAATCCTAGTCTTACCTGACTCTGAAATGCACCAACATTTCAGACTGAGGGAAGATGATTCTGTGATCCTCATACAGTCACCAGGACTCAGGCGATATTTGCAAACACATCTATGCACCTCCTATTTGCCAGCATCAAGTCACATGCTGTCATCTGTTATCAAGAAAGCCTGAGAACTGTGGTCATTTTTCAGCTCTTAAGCTCTAAGAATCACTGTGTTGCAGAAAAAGACAGATGGTGATGGGAAACTGGGAGCGTCCAAAAGCCTCTGGTCCACAGTCACACTCTTCATGCATGTGCAGATTTTTCTCAGAAACACCACACAGGTAATGTTTGTCATAGCTGTGTAACGGGTAAATTTAGAACATGGATCCAGGTGATTGAAGCTGTTATTGACCCTGCTCTGGATCTTGCAATATCAGCAACATGACTGTACATTAAGTCTCAGATTTTATAATGCACATGTGCCAGAGGCTGTAGTTATAACCACAAACACTAGACAAGTCTAGACTTTATAAAGGTTTGAGTTTTATGAAGGACCAAGGAAAAAAAATCTCATTCATAAATAGAGATGCATAGTGTGTTCACTGCAGGCAACAAAAAGACAAAGTTGGCCTAAGGGAGGATAAGAGACTTTGTGGTTTTCCTAAAACTCATTAAGAAGCAGCCAAGAGGCAGGACTGGAGGAGCATGAGACAGATGCTTCAGCCTGATGCTGACTTACATCACTAATAGAGAATGCAACTTCTTTCTATCAGATTCTTCCAGCCCAGGTGAGTCCTTAGCTATGCATGATTGATAGCTGTCTTTTCTTTTTTCTTTTATTATTTAAAAAAGTTTTTTCCATATACCACTACTTCTCCTCCCTTCCTTCCTCCCAATCCTCCCTCAGTCATCCCCTACCCCATTCTCCTATTCCTTCCCTAAGGAAGGCAAGGAGTCCCATGGTGGGTCATTTCAGTCTAGCATATTCATTTGAGGTATATCTGAGTCTCTCATTCCAGTATTAAGCCTGGGTTAGGTGTTCCTCTGTAGGGAATGGGCTCTGAGATGTCAGTTCATGTACTAGGAACATACTTTGATCCTACTGCAAGATGCTTCAAAAATTGCCCACGCCATTTGACAGTTGTCTACCTTTGGAGAGTTTAGTTCCTTTATATGATGGTTTCTCAGCTGTCATTTCAGAGTTTATGAGCTCCATCTCTGTGGGTCTCCTCCTCATGATCCTGGTCATTCATTTGATTATAGAGCAAGTCCTGTTTGTAGACCCTCTTTACTATTGCTTGGAGTCTTAGCCTGGGACATCTTGTGGGTTCTTGGCTGTTTCCTTAGCACCAGGTTTCTTTCTAATCCCACAGTGGTTCCCTCTATCAAGATATATTTCTTTGTTCCCCTTTTCTGTTGCACCTCCCACTCAACCATTCCCTTCTCTCATGATTTGTGTCTACCTCCCCTTGCTTGCTCCCCATTATGATCCCAATTTACACAGGAGATTTTCTCTATTTCCTTTCCCAGAGGGATCCTTGGATGTCTCTCTTAAGTTCCTCTTATTACCAAGCTGTTCAGGGGGTGTGGTTTGCATCCTGGATATTCTTTGCTTTATTGTAAATTCCACTTACGAGTGAGTACATACCATGTTTATCTTTCTGAGCCTGTGTTACCTTCACTCAGGATGATATTCTCCAAATTCATCCATTTGTCTGCAAAATTCAGAATGTCTTCTTCTTTTTCTGCTGAGTGGTATTCCATTGTGTCAAAGTACCACAATTTGTTAATCCATTCTTCAGTTGAGGATCATCTAGATTTTTTTCTAGCCTCTAGCTATTACAAATAGTGCTGCTATAAACATAGTTGAGCTAATAGTCTTGGGGTAAGAATGTGCATCCTTTGGTTATATGCCTAATAGTGGCATTGCTGGATCATTGCATAGATTGATTCCCAGTTTTCTGAGGAACTGCCTGCCATACTGCTTTCCAAAGTGGTTGTACAAGTTAGCACTCCAACCAGCATTAGAAAAGTGTTCCCCTTGCTCTGCATCTTCTCCAGCATAGGCTGCTATCTGTGTTTTTAACCTTAGCCATTCTGTGTGATGAGATGTTTTGGGGGATGGGGTGGGATTTGTAGATGAGGATTTCTAACAAACTGTGGTGTTAATGGGGAGTTCTGGCCTGTAAGAATTTTCCCTGCTGGCCTGAGATTAGGGGAGCAGTGAGTAGGAGGGGGGAGTCTCTCACTTCCTTTTTAGATTTGACTTTGTTTTATTTTGTTGGTGTTCCTCCCTCCATGCGTAGTTGCCCACAGATTCTGGAAGTTGATCTGCAGGACCAATTAAGGTCAAAGTCTCTGACACAGCCTCTTGTTGACTACAAGTTTATATCCAACACATATTGTTATATGTTTTCAACTCCTCTGTGCTTCCTTTTACTTACCAGCAAACTGAGAATATTAGCAGCAGTTACCTCAACAGGCCCTGAAATAACTCAATCAGCTTCTAATATACACACAAGTGACTCATTACTCTTTCTTTGAAATTCACATGAATTTCTATCTTATCACTCACAATCTTGCTCAGCGTTTGAAGTCCATTTCTGTTTCCACTCACTTCTTTAATTAAGTCTCTTTTCTATTATTGAAATTTGGAGCAAAATCTCATTTTGTTCACCTGGGGGAAAGTAATAGGTCATTTTATAATAAGACTATAGAGAAAATTACTTAATAATTATCCCAACATTGCCTTGTCTTATCTTCCTTGATCAGCTGCATTGTCCTCCCCACATTTGCTTAAAACAGTGTCGGAAACACAACTTATCCCTGAGCATCTTTATACCATACTACCTTACATTCTCATTTGCAGCTATCTACTGCACCTTCCTGTTTGGGGAGACATGCTCATGAACAGTATTAGTCATATTATCAAGCAGAAGGAATGCTTGACAACTAAGTAGACGTTTTTAACCGATAGAATCATGAAGAGTGCTTTCTAACCCAGCTAAGAACTCTATGAATAACAATCCCAACCTGCCAGGCAAGATGTGCTTGTTGGTACAATAGTGGTATGTCTGTTATGAAAGTAACCAACTTCTCTTTGGGTAGATTTGAGGCCTGATTCACAAGAATGAATACATACACAGAACTGTAAATTCAATCAAGAACTTATAATTGATAAGTTATAATTGATAATATCTTAAATATTACTAGTGTTTATCTCTTTTGACATAGTTTTAAAATTACCTTCAAATACTGATGTTTCCAAACTCAAACAGAGAGTCTTAATCTTGGAAGTCTCTCTGTGCAGTAGATGCATGGGAATTCCAAGACCCATGGCTGTACAAGGTATTTAGAAGAAAGGATGGTGCAAGTCTCAGCCCTAAACAGAATATTTATATGATGGTCCTTAAGGCTCAGGAAATGTTACCAAAGAGGATGAAATAATGTTACAGCAGAAGATAGATAAGGGTTGTAAAATGATATCTTCTAAGTATGTCATGGTTGAGGCAATCATTAACTCATAGCTATTTTCTCTCTTGGCACTGGGTATACACAAGTTGGACCCATGGGACAGTCAGCTATGAAAAGAGAAAGGGCTCAGAGGGCCCAGCCACTTGCTGATGAACTTTTGGAAGTTTACAGATTCTGTATCAAGAA
Source organism: Sigmodon hispidus (assembly GCA_004025045.1). Lineage (NCBI taxonomy): Eukaryota > Metazoa > Chordata > Mammalia > Rodentia > Cricetidae > Sigmodon > Sigmodon hispidus. The sequence goes on from PVIH01003751.1 coordinate 140,281, forward strand.
GGGAAAGCATTATATTCTATTGGACAGTGATGTCATTTCCCAAACATGATTACACACGCATACTCACACACACACACACACACACACATACACACACATACACAGAGTTATGAAAGTAAGAAGTGGGACTGGCATCCTTAGCCACCAGGGAAATGCAAGTTAAAGCAATGCTGAGATACCACCTTACACCTGTCAGAATGGCTAAGATTAAAAACACAGATGACAGCCTATCCTGAAGAAGATGTGGAGCAAGGAGAACACTGCTCCATTGCTGGTGGGAGTGTAAACTTATACAGCCACTTTGAAAATCAGTATGACAGAGTCGCCATCTGACCCCTAAGAAGAACAGACATGTAAGAAATCCAGATCAAAACCTGTGGATTGGTTACAGGCAGATATGATTTCATTTGCCAAGGCCACCTGAACATTCTCAGCTTCCAAGATGTCACTTGAGATGATCCAGCCTCAAGACCCCATGAGATCAACAACGTCCTTTGTCAGCATGAAGTAGTAAAAGAAAGAAAGCTATGTCCAATTTTCCAAAATATTACTTATTAATGTTTGTTTTCATTATAAATGGTTAATGGTCATAGTCAATCTTTAAAAAAAAGGGGGGGGAGGAGGATACGATATAGAAATGATTAGAAAAGATAAGTGGATTTTTATTTATTGATATAAACTTAAGGTCAATTTTGTATGTATTTTTCTACTCTTAATTAAGGTATGATGCTGATGTAACTCATTTAAAATTGTAATGTGTAATTGAGAAATGCAGATTAATAGTCATCTATGATAACCAAACTTGTAGTCATATTAGTTAGGTTTTTGTAGGTATACAAAGATATATTTCAATTAGATAGGTAGTCTTCAAACACTTCAAAGACATGTAGAATATGGCATTTAAAATATTTTAAGAACTTGGACTTTTCTGGACAGTGAGACAGGTCTGCTCCTGGCAGCATCAATGTATTTCAGGAAAATGATGGGCACTGAAGAAACTTCATGTGGAATTTACTTTGTGGCAACAGTTAGCCACTGGACAAGAAACTGTTCTGGTATTGACTGCTTGATAGTATGCTGTATAAACTGGACATGCAGGTTCCATAGGAAAGTGACCTCTGAACGTTGGCAGAACAAGCCGAGATGGTCCTTTATGTTCTTGCTTTGCAGAAAAAAATGTCAGGCATTTTTTAGGACACAAGGAGAAGCAACTGATGGACCGTGTCAGATTTCTTGCATCACTGAAAGGTATGCCAGAGACTTTGGGCCATATAGGCTGAAGATGATGCCCCAACATTACAAAGGAACTTTGGGTGACTGTCCAGGCAGACAGGTGTCATCTCTGTCATTTTCTAGACTTTGGAAGTTGCTTGCACTTCCTGTTTACTTGGATAGTATTATATCCTTCTGTGGTCTTTGATGTGGTTGAAGGTTTAATAATTATAGGTATAGTTCTTTTTAGTTTAAAAGGTATATTGTATATGAAACTTTAGACTCACAATGATAAGGTAGATAATGGAATATCCTCTTTAATTTTGTAAATACAAATAGACTGGATATTGTGACTATAATTCCTGCTTGAGAGCTGTTCTGTATGTAATTTTGCTATATGGAAATCGAAACCTTCATTTTTGATTAGACAGAAAAGAGGAAATGTGGTGGAAATGTTCTCTGTATGATATAAATAAAGTAACTGGTTTGGCCTATGTAGCACCGTAGAAGTGGGTGGAGAATCAGAGGACAGGCAGGTAGGAGAAGGGTGGAGTTAGTCATTTGCCATCTGACCCCCGAGAAGAACAGACATGTAAGAAATCCAGGTGAGCCACAGGCTGGGCCACATGGTGTGTAGATTAGTAGAAATGGGTTTATTTAAGATGAAAGAGCTAGCTAGTAATGTGCTTGAGACATAGGCCAAACAGTATGAAGTAAAAGAAAAAGAAAAAGAAAAGAAAATCAGTATGACAGTTTCTTAGAAAACTGGGAATCAATCTATGCAATGATCCAGTAATACCACTATTGGGCATACATCCAAAGGATGCATATTCTTACCCCAAGGACATTAGCTCAACTATGTACATAGCAGCATTATTTGTAAAAGCCAGAACCTGGAAAATACCCTAGCCATCCCTCAACCTACGAATGAATAAAAATGTGGTACATTTACACATGGAGCATTATGCAGAAGTAAAAAAGAAAAGTATGACATTTTTAAATTTACAGACAAGTGGATAGAACTAGAAAAAATTATCCCAAGTGAGGTAATCCAAATGAAGGAAGACAAACATGGTATATACTCACTCATAAGTGGATATTAGGCATTAAGCAAAGGTTATCCAGGATATAATCCATAACCCCAGAGAAGCTAGGTAACAAAGTGGACCCTAAGAGAGACATCCATGGATTCCATCTGGGAAAGGGAAACACTAAGATCTTCTAAGTAAATTGGGAGCATGAGGTGGATAAGGGGAAGTGGGAAGAGAACATGAGGTGACTGGATGATAGAGTTTGGGGAGGGGCAGAGAGGGAGAACAGTGAAATAGATACCTTGACAGAGAGACCTATTTTAGGGTTAGGGAGAAACCTGGTGCTAGGGAAATTCCAAAGAATGCACAAAGATTATCCCAGCTAAGATTCCAAGCAAAATCAGGTACTGTGTGTAGAGCATGTCCCCACATACTCTGTAGCAGACAGAGATAAACTTTGTCTGTCAGGGTCCCCCCAGCTGCTGCTGAGGGAATTTGCATGGCCACCTGCTTCCAACTGCTCAAACAGAGAAGGACTGAGGACCCTGAAAGACAGACTCAGACTCCGCCTAAAGGTGAGGTGGGTTCAGCAGGCCCCAGCACCTGAACCCCTGCCAGGGAAAATTGTGTTCCGGTCGGGTTCTGGTTCCGGGACCAGGTGCTGTCTGTGGAGTGTTTTCCCACACACTCCGTAGCAGACAGAGATAAACTTTGGCTGTCAAGGTCCCCCCAGCTGCTGCTAAGGGAACTCTCACGGCCACCCTGCCTCCAACTGCTCAAACAGAGAAGGATTGAAGACTTGAAATTCAGTCCCCTGCCCTGAGCAGAGTTAGAGATTGAGCAGACCTTTTGTTCAGAGGTAACAGGAGACACACAAGCCCGCTTGCCACAACTGACCAGGAGCCACCTAATCATGAACCACTGAAGTCATGGGCAGACACCAGTGCAAAAATATACATAATAATATAAAGAACAACAAGGTAACTCCAGAAGAAAGTGGCGGTTCTACAACTATAAGGCCTGAACTGAGCAATAAAGAGGAAACAGAAGGAAACAACACCAAAAATTCCTTTATGATGATCATCGAAGCTCTCAAAGAAGATATGAAAAATTGCCTTAAAGAAATAGAAGAAAATACAAACAAAAAAATTGGAAGAGATGAGCAAATCTATGAAAGAAAACCAAGAAAAAGTAAACCTAAAAATGAAACATGCCAGGAACTAAAAACTGAAATAGAAGCAATAAAAAAGGCACAAAATGAGGCAAAGATGGAAATAGAAAACCTCAAGAAAAAAGCTGGAACCACAGATACAAGCATAACCAACAGAGTTTAAGAGATGGAAGATAGAATCTCTGAAGTGGAAGACTCAGTAGTTCAAATAGATATATCAGTCAAAGAAAATACTTAAACCAAAAAAGCCATAACTCAAAATGTTCAGAAAATCTGGGACACCATGAAAAGACCTAACTTGAGAATAATAGGAATAGAAGAAGGAGAAGAATACCAGCTCAAAGGCACAGATAATGTTTTCAATAAAATCATAGAAGAAAACTTTCCTAACTTGAAGAAGGAAATGCCTCTAAAGATACAAGAAGCTTACAGAACACCAAATAGATATGACCCCCCCCCAAAAGTCAGCATGCCATATAATAGTCAAGTCACAAAACATACAGAACAAAGAAAAAATTTTAAGAGCTGCAAAAGAAAAGGGCCAACTTACATATAAAGGCAGACCCATCAGAATAACACCTGACTATTCAATGGAAATGATGAAAGCTAGAAGGGCTTGGTCAGAACTTATATAGACGCTAAAAGAGCATGGCTGCCAAGCTAGAATACTATACTCTGCAAAATTATCAATTACCATAGATGGAGTAAACAAGATATTTCATGACAAAGTCAGACTGAAACACTATCTATCTACCAATCCAGTGCTACAGAGAATATTAGAGGGAAAACTCCAACCTAAGGACCCCAGATACACCCATGAAACCACAAACAATCAATAATTCCACAGAAGAATACTCCAGAGAAAGGAAATACAAACAAGTTACCACCAAAATGGCAGGAAATATCAATCAGTGGTCATTAATATCTCTTAATATCAATGGACTCAACTCTCCTATAAAATGTCACACACTAACAAGATGGATACAACAACAGAAGCCATCCTTCTGTTGCCTACAAGAAACACACCTCAACCACAAAGACAGACACAGGCTTAGAGTAAAGGGTTGGGAAAAGATTTTCCAGTCAAATGGTCCTAAGAAACAAGTGGGGGTTGCCATCCTAATATCTAAAAAAGTAGACTTTAAGCTAAAAGCAATTAAAAGGGACCAAGATGGTCATTATTTATTCATCACAGGAATAATTGGTCAAGAGGAGATTTCAATCCTGAATATTTATGCCCCTAATATAAGGGCACCTACTTATGTAAAAGAAACACTGCTAAAGCTCAAATCCCACATCAATTCTTACACCCTAATAGTGGGAGACTTCAATACCCCACTTTCAACCCTGAATAGCTCAACCAGACAGAGACTCAACAGGAAAATAAGGAATCTAAAAGAGTTTATGATGCAAATGGATTTAATAGATATCTACAGTGGCTTCCACCCAAATGCAGAGGAATATACATATTTCTCAGCTCCTCATGGAACTTTCTCCAAAATTGACCACATAATTGGTCATAAAGCAAATATCAACAGATACAAAAAAATGAAAATAATCCCTTGTAACATATCGGACCACCAGGGCCTAAAGTTAGAGTTCAACAACATCAAAAATCAAAGAAAGCCTACCAACTCATGGAAACTAAACATCATTCAGCTAAACCATCTCTGGGTCAAGAAAGAAATTAAGAAAGAAATCAAAGTCTTCCTAGAATTTAATGAAAATGAATCCACAACATATCCAAACTTGTGAGACACAATGAAAGCAGTCTTAAGAGGAAAATTCATAGTGCTAGATGCCTATATGAAAAATCTAGAGAAATCCTACACTAGAGACCTAACAGCTCAGCTGAAAGCCTTAGAACAATTAGAAGCGAACTCACCTAGAAGGAGTAGATGGCAGGAAATAATCAAACTTAGAGCTGAAATCAATACAATTGAAACAGAAAGAACAATACAAAGAATCAACGAATCTAAGAGTTGGTTCTTTGAGAAAGTCAACAAGATAGATAAGCCCTTAGCCAAACTAATCAAAAAACAGAGAGAGAGTGTTCAAATCAACAAAATCAGAAATGAAAAGGGGGACATAACAACAGACCCCCAGGAAATCCAGAGAATTATCAGATCATACTTTGAAAATCTGTATTTCACAAAAATGGAAAACCTAGAAGAAATGGACAGCTTTCTGGACAGGTAAAACTTACCAAAATTAAATGAAGATCAGATTAATTACCTAAACAGGCCTATAACCCTTAAGGAAATTGAAGCTGTCATTAAAAGCCTCCCCAAAAATAAAAGCCCTGGTCCAGATGGGTTCAGTGCCGAATTCTACCAGATATTCAAAGAAGAATTACTGCCGTTACTCCTCAAACTATTTCACACAGTAGAAACTGAAGGAATATTGCCAAATTCCTTTTATGAGGTCACAATCACCCTAATACCCAAGCCACTCAAAGACACAACAAAGAAGGAGAACTACAGACCAATTTCCCTCATGAATATTGATGCGAAAATTCTCAACAAAATTTTGGCAAACCGTATACAACAATGTATAAAAGATATCATCCACCACGACCAAGTAGGCTTCATCCCAGAAATGCAGGGCTGGTTTAACATACAAAAAACTGTAAATGTTATCCATCATATAAACAAACTAAAGGAACAAAACCACATGATCAAATCCTTAGATGCGGAAAAAGCCTTTGACAAAATCCAGTACTCCTTTATGATTAAAGCCCAACACAATATTTTTTGGACCTTGAAAGAACAATACTCAATTTCATTTGGAATAACAGGAAAGCCAGGATTGCCAAAACAATTTTACTCAACAAAAGAACCTTAGGAGGTACCACCATCCCTGACTTCAAGTTATACTATAGAGCTACAGTAATAAAAACAGCCTGGTACTGACATAAAAACAAACTTATGGATCAATGGAATAGAATTGAGGATCCAGACATTAACCCAAAAACCTATGAACACATGATCTTTGACAAAGAGGCCCAAAATATTCAATGGAAAAAAAGATAGTATATTTAACAAATGGTGTTGGCATAGCTGGATGGAAGTGTGTAGAAAAAAGCAAATAGATCTGAGCCTGTCACCCTGCACAAAACTCAAATCCAAGTGGATCAAAGACCTCATCATAATCCCAGCCACTTTAAACTTGATAGAAAGGAAAGATGGGAAATACACTTCTATGAATTGGCACAGGCAACCACTTCCTAAATATAACACCAGTGGCACAGACACTAAGAACAACAATCAATAAGTGGGATCTCCTGAAGCTAAGAAGCTTCTATAAAGCCAAGGACACTGTCAATAGAACAAACAACAGCATACAGAATGGGAAAAGATTTTCACCAGCCCTACAAGTGATAGAGGACTGACCTCTAAGATATATAAAGAACTCAAGAATCTAGAGCCCAAAACGTTGAATAACCTAATCAAAAAATGGGGTTCAAATCTAAAAAGGGTATTCTCAGCAGAAGAATTACGAATGGCTGAAAGGCACCTGAAAAAGTGCTCATCATCTTTAGCCATCAGAGAAATGCAAATCAAAACAACTTTGAGATACCACCTGACACCTGTTAGATTGGCTAAGATAAAAGACACAGAGGACAGCCTATGCTGGAGAGGATGTGGAACAAGGGGGACACTCCTCCATTGTTTGTGGGAGTGTAAGCTTGTTCAGCCACTTTGGAATGCAGTATGGCGGTTTCTCAGAAAATTGAGAATCAATCTCCCCAAGGACCCAGCAATACCACTTCTGGGTGTATACCCTAAAGATGCACATTCACACTCCAAAGGCATTAGCTCAACTATGTTCATAGCAGCATTATTTGTAATAGCAAGAACCTGGAAACAACCTAGATGCCCCTCAACTGAAGAATGGATTAACAAACTGTGGTACATCTACACAATGGAGTACTACTCAGCAATAAGAAAAAAATGATATCCTAAAATTTTCAGGCAAATGGATGGATTTGAAGAATATCCTACTGAGTGAGGTATCACAAACCCAGAAAGATAAGCAGGGGATGTATTCACTCATTAGTGGACTCTAAACAAACAAACAAGAAAAAAGCAAAGCATTCCCAAACTGCAAACCACAACCACTGAACAGCTTGGGATCAGAAACACCTTGGACTGACTCCTTGGATCCCACTCCCCCTAGAGGAACACCTGACTCAGTCTTGAGGTTGTGTGGAGAAAACTGGATCTGCCAGGAGTGGAGACTGAACTAAGCAATATTGGGACAGTGGGACCATGGGACTGCCTGCTGCCTGCCCAGGGAGGGGATGGGGAGTTGTGGAGAAGAGAGAATAACTTCATGTGGTAGGAGGGGGAAGGGACCTTGAATAAGCATATACAAGAATAGAAAGTGTGACTTCTTTGTTAATAATAATAATAATAATAATAATAATAATGAAAATCAGGGATGCAAATGAACAAAGAAAAAAAATAAAACTTTATTTATTTCAGAAAAAAAAGATTCCAAGCAATAGTGGAGATGGTGCCTGAACTAGTCTTCCTCTGTAATCAAATTGATGACCATCCTAATTTTTATCATATATCTTTTATCCAGCAACTGATGGAAGCAAATGCAGAGATCCACAGCTAAGCAGTGAGCAATTCTAACCAATTCAAGCGAGGGAGGAGAGATTATAGCAAAGGGGTCAAGATCATCATGGGGAAACGCACAGAGACCACTGACCTGAGCTACTAGGAGATCACTGACTCTGGGCCGACAGCTGGGGAACATGCATGGGACTGAGCTAGGCCCTCTGAATGTGAATGACAGTTGTGTGGTTTTGGCAATTGGTGGAGCCCCTGGCAGTAAGCTCAGGATTTAGCCCTAGTGCATGGACTGGTTTTTTGGAGCCCATTCCCTATAGAGGGATACCTTGTTCAGCTTTGATATAAGGTGGGGGTTAGTCCTGCCTCAACTTGATATGCCAGACTTTGTTGAATCCCCATCAGAGGCCTTTTCCTGCCTGAGGAGTGAATGGATGTGGCATGGGGGACACCTAAGGGGTGGCTGAGTGGGAAGAGGGGAGGGAAGGGGAACTGTAGTTGGTGTGTAAAAAAACACTTAAATTAAAAACAATTAAAAAGAAGTGGGATTGTCAAGGGTGGGAGAGAAAGAAGAGGTGGTATAAAGAGAGGAGAGTATCCAGAGATTATGGATGCATGAACTCATCAAAGAACTAAATTTATTAACAAATATTTGTGCTACTGAGTAAATTTTTCAACTACAATGCCTTCTATTATTTCTTCTTTGCTTCCGTTTTCTTTCTGCTTTTATCATTTTCTTTTTTTCGTTGATCCTATATTTCATAGTTATTCACTCTAACCTTCATGCAGAAATAGACACCTGCAATGTACAATTCACACGAAGGTCTTTTTGCCCCCATTGCCACTTTGTGGTTAGGAAGTATGGCCGTCCTCACGTCTGTCGTAGCAGTCAGTCATCCTCATAGCTGTCTTTGCAAGAGGTGACATAACCTTCATGAATTTCCATCTTGACATTTTTCTATCTGTTGGATGTACCTTACCGGTTACTGCGAGTGGCCATGCATCATGACTTGAAGGTTCCTGTTTCCTACCCTTGTTCCAAGGTTGAAGTATTAATGAGCCCGAAGTTCTACCATTGCTTCATACAGCATACTCAGACCATTTCCATGCTTTCAGGTCAATATATGGCTTACGGCATGGGTTAGAGTGTTGGAACTACAAACATTCCAATGTTACTAGAGGACTTTTCCAAAATATTGAGAGCCCAAGATAATGAGACTCTGGATATGGGCTTCCCAAATTTGAATGCCTTGATGGGGCTGGCAGGAAATGGACTTTTCTTGGCTCCTGGGCTTCTATATAGGCAAGTATATCTTCTTTGTCTAACAATGTCAAGCTATTCAGGGCTAACTTCCACATTCTCTGATGTCATGATACAAATTCACCATCACCATATATATATATATATATTATACTGTTTTCATTTCTAGATTCATCACTACTGTGTCACCTTCTTCCTACAGTAAAGGCCTGAGCATGCTCAGTGTCATTACCTCTGAGCATCACCTGTGTGTCTTGTAATCCATCTAGAATCAATAATTCTATCCAAAACACTACCTAGCATTTACTCTGCTCTAGGATCTGTGCCTGCTGCTTACTATACTGTAAAAGCCTGATGAAGATGTCTACTTTAAACAGTTGGTAATGAATTACATCTGTCAAGTTATTGCATCACAGCCCTGTTGCTGATTATTTTATTGTTGGTTATCTCTAGACTTTGCCTGCCTCTGCTGGTCAGAACCTTTGAGGTTCCAGGGAGATATGCATAACAGGACTTTATATTCTGATCAGGATTCCTCTCTTCCCATTCTAGCTGCTTGATTTCTATGAAGTTCATCCTTTCCTGCTGTCTTTTGGGTTCCTTCATTTCTATCTCTGCAGAAGCAGGCTTAGCCGGCACTCTTGTAGACAACATCTTCAGTTCTTTCTTCATGACGCCCCTGCTGAGTGCTAAGTTCACCTCCCACTTTGGCTTCCTAGCAGAAAGGACATTGTCCCAGGAACCAGAAGTCTACACATTCCCTAGACTCTTCCCTAGTTTGGGCACCTGACAAAAGCAACTGTTTTAGTTTCAAAACTAAGACTCCTGTCTAAAGTCACTATTTTGCAAATCCATCTAATTTGATAAGTTTTTCTTTTTGTCTGTTGCTTAGTCATGGTCTGGTTTTGTAAACACAGAGATAAGTCTGATACCCAGATAAAACTAAAGTACTGGTTCACGCTGCTTGATGTTTCTGGCTGCAAAAAGCACTAAGGAGGAAGGAAGAGCCACAGGGGTTGGCTGTATGGTCAGAGAGTGAGAGCTAAGAGCCAGGCCAAATACTGAGAACAGTCCTGTGAAGATCATGACTCAAAGGACTGACACCCATACACCTAGATCCAAGTACAGGAGACCACAGGTCTTCCTTCCCCTCTTGATGTCTTCTCTCAAGCACCAGTCTCTCTGCAGCTTCTGAACTACAGATGTGTTTCATATTCACAGGTGACTCAGAGGACTCCTCTGTTTGCCACAGACCACCTTCTGACCTCACAGAAGAATGGAGGAAAGGTAAGAAGAGACATTCTTTCTAAAGCAATAATCTATTTTTCTTAGTCCCTGACCATATAATTATACTTGTGGTAGAGAATCCAAGGAGCCTCATGCATTTCTGCAAAAACAAGAGTCATGAAAGTCCTTTCTGACAGCTCTGTGGGCTGGGAGACTAGAGTATGGGAGGTTTGAAGCCAGTGAACCAAGGCAGTGCCCTCTCCTTGTACTTTCTCCCATTTTTCCTTTCCCCAACTATTCAAACATGCTGCTATTGAGAGAATTCTACCATTTCCCTTGGTATGGGCAGCATGTGGGTACAGTCACTGCTTCTAAAGCACAGTTCTCTCAGCACCTGCAATGAGAAAATCTCCATTTCTTTGTGTACTTCTGTCTCAAGAGGAAACAAATGATGTAAAAATGAGTGACTACAAAGAACACAATTAAGTACATTTCAGCATTATATAAATATTTAGGAAGGATACATGAGATTTGAACCCATTTCCAACACCCCCAAAAGAACAAGGTATATGGAGCTTTACCTAGTGTGGTAAAGTAGAAGTTATCTGTATCCAAAGCTGGCTGATACTGTGATTTCAGAGTACCTGGGCTCTGCCCAGGATTCAATATTGATTAATTTTGTTCTTTGTTCATTTAACTTATGCATACAATGTTCTCTGTTTACTCTCCCAGCCCTCTTAACTATTCCTTCCTTCTCTGTTGGCACCTGCTTTATTTACTAGTGGTATGTGATTGAAGGTAATAGTTTTTCTTCTCTTTGAATCAGTTCTAAGTCAGTTATTCAGCTGGGAGTGGTAGCTCTTTGGGAATCCAGTCTTCATCCATATCTGTCTGTTGGTGGGAATGTTTTGTAAAGACTATGTGTTTATTCCCAGTTGCTCTGTATATGACTGGAATGACCATGTCTTTCTGAGGATATGTGATTTGGAAGCTCTTCTCTTTATTTTCCCTATTGAGGCATTCTTCCTGCTCCTCCTTCTGCAATGTTTACCTGAATGTTAAGGAATATGGTATAAACGGCCTTCTTAGAGTTAAATCTTCAACCTTTACTGATCTCATTACCTTGTGCCATGATTTTCTTCTTTTATGACCATTGGCTTGAAAAAGAAGCTTCTCTGATTAAGGCTGAGTGTGTTGTGCACAATGAGTATAAACATAAATATTCAGAGAACAGCCCCGTGCTGTCAATTTAGTTCAACAACTGATTTAGTTTAACCACAGGGCATATCATTTCCCTAATCTTGTGGGTTTTTTTAATCTGATTTCCATCAGTAGGTAAATATTCCTTCATAAGCTGTGGGCTTCAAATCCAATCAGAACACAGTTCACTCCCTCACTTCCATCTTGTACTAGCTTGTTCAGCATAATTTGTACACTCAAGATGTAAGGTGGCTTCAGCAATATGGTCTGAACATATAGTTATGATGATAAACCAGGAGAAATAAATGAGTCTGTATTATTTTGGGGGCCTTGGGAACTACTTGACCAGTAACTCATAAAGAGTTGTATTATGTCTGGCAGATTATTTTAACCACTCAAAGCACTGTCTCCCAGGTCTAAAAAGTAACCCCCTGTAACCTCCTTTTTTTCCCCAAAATAATGTTCAGTTATAAGATCAGGAACTAGACAAGGATGTCCTCTCTCCCTTTATCTATTCAATATAGTTCTTGAAATTTTAGTTAAAGCAATAAGAGAACAAAAGGAGATTAAGGGAAAACAAATTGGAAAAGAAGAAGTGAAACTATCTCTACTTGCAGATGATATGATTGTATACATAAGTGACCCACAAAATTCTACCAGGGAACTTCTACAGCTGAGAAACACCTTCAGCAATATAGCAGGGTACAACATTAACTTAAAGAAATCAGTAGCTCTCCTATCCACTAAAGACAAGCAGGCTGAAAAAGAAATAATGGAAACATCACCCTTTATAATAGCTGTAAATAGCATTAAATACCTTGGTGTAATGATAACCAGAGAAGTAACACATCTATTTGACAAAAATTTTAAATCACTGAAAAAATAAATTGAAGAGGATATCAGAAAATGGGAAGATCTCCCATGATCTTGGATAGGCAGGATCAACATAGTAAAAATAGCAATTCTACCAAAAGTAATCTACAGATTCAGTGCACTGCTCATCAAAATCCCAACACAATATTTTAAGGACCTTGAAAGAACAATATTCAACTTCATTTGGAATAACAGGAAAGCCAGGGTTGCCAAAACAATTTTGCTCAACAAAAGAACCTCAGGAGGCATCACCATTCCCAACTTCAAGTTATACTATAGACCTACAGTAATAAAAACAGCCTGGTACTGGCATAAAAACAGACTTGTGGATCAATGAAATGGAATTGAGGATCCGAGCATTAACCCAAAAACCTGTGAACACCTGATCTTCAACAAAGAGGCCCAAAATATTCAATGGAAAAAAGATAGTATCTTTAACAAATGGTGTTGGCATAGCTGGATGGTAGTGTGTAGAAAAATGCAAGTAGATCCAAGCCAATCATCCTGCACAAGTGGATCAAAGACCTCAACATAAACCCAGCCACTCTGAACTTGATAGAAAAGAAAGTGGGAAATACCCTTCAACAAATTGGCACAGGCAAACACTTCCTAAATATAACATCAGTGGCACAGACACTAAGAACAACAATCAATAAGTGGGACCTCCTGAAACTGAGAAGCTTCTGTAAAGCCAAGAACACAGTCAATAAGACAAAATGACAGCCTACAGAATGGGAAAAGATTTTCACCAACCCTACAAGTGACGGAGGATTGATCTCTAAAATATATAGAGAACTCAAGAAAGTAGAGCCCAAAATCTTGAATAACCCAATCAAAAAATGGGGTTCAGAACTAAAAAGGGAATTCCAGCAGAAGAATTTCAAATGACTGAAAGGCACTTGAAAAAGTGCTCATCATCTTTAGACATCAGAAAAATGCAAATCAAAACAACTTTGAGATACCACCTTACACCTGTCAGATTGGCTAATGGGATCTGAAACAGCTTGGACTGGCACCTTAGAGCCCATTCCCTCCAGGGAATCACCTGACTCAGTCTTGATGTTGGGGTGAAGAAAGCGGATTTCCCTGGAGTGGATGCTGAACCTAAGCCACCTTGAGACCTTGGGAC